>APFE031660247.1:1890-13074 GCA_000404065.3 Pinus taeda
GCCATATGGGTCGTAGGGTACCCACCAAAAGCTTCTCTTGAGTCTGTATGTTTGACCCAATAGCTCATCAACATCCTTTCATCCCTCTTTCTTGTTCATAACAAAGGGGCCTAATTGGTCTCTGAGTTTCAATTGGGCCTTTTTCTTGGTGCTATGGAAGTGACTCAGATCTGAGTTGATGAATTTCCTAAAATATTCCAAGGCAAAGAGTCTCATTGGCACATATCTGGGCAGCCTGTAGGGGCAGAGCTCACAGCCATATATTCTGAGAATAGTGTGATTTTGGTAGAAATACCAGTCACCTATTCTATAGTTCTTGGAGAGCTGTAGTATCTTCTTCATATCACGTGCCAGTCTGGGAGGAGGAGTTCTCATCAAGAGGCAAGGCAAGAGACAGGGTACACAAATAGATCAATAAACTCACAATAACAGTAGGGAGAGGTGCGTATATCATGAAAGATTGGAGTCCAAAAAATAACAGACCTCCTCTCCCCTTTGTGGTCCAATTTTCTAATGGGGAATTGGAAGATATCTGGCTAGAAATATAAAAATAGATGATATATATAGGAAGAATATTTGAATATTCCCTCCCTGTCCTGCCTCAACAATTGGTCATGCATTTTATTGGCAATGAACTTGGCATAATTGTACCTGACAGTAGGGGGTTGTCCTGGGGTAAAATTGGATAGCATAACCAATATGGTTTCATCAATGTGCTCACTTGTCTTGAACCCCAACACAAAAGATATCATATCAACCACTAAACTACCCATTTCAGTGAAGGAGCCATAATAAAAAGGAGGTGGGTGCTGGGGCTATCTATTTGCCATCATGAAAACTTTGGCAACTCTGGCTATTTCTGTGTTGGAGAGTTTGGGACCTTCATCCAGCAAGTACTTCACGGTAAGAGGAAACTGGTTGTGTGTTGGCTTAAAGTTCAGCTTCTGGTTGATAGAGTCAGGAGTGATATAGAAAAGAGTAGTCCCAGATGGACTTTTAATGGCTCTGTTTGTTGGCTCATAGTTCTCAAAACAGAGGTGGATGATCTCAGGGAATATGTTCACAGAGGGGAGGTAAAATTTGGGCAAGTTTGATTCCAAAATACCACATACATCCTCTTGATTCAAGTGACTATTCCTGAGCTCACAGACTACCTGAAGATGGTTTTGGAAACCTTCAAGGTCTTGGATTAGATAATCTTTATCAACCAAGGGCAAATGCTCTAACTCTTTGTGGGGTGCATTGAGGGTGGTGATGTTTAAGGCCACTGGACCTTCCATGGCTTAGCTGTATTACTTTTAGAATTGAAATTTCTGGCTCTGTGCAGGCAAAAAATGAGCAGGAGGATGGATTCAAAGATTTCCTAGGAATTTTCACAGTTAGAACTGGTTTGTTGGCTTGAATTGGGTTCTGTGAGTGATACCAGTGGGAGAAGCAGGAGTAGTGGGCTTTTTGGCATAGTGGACTTCAATTGTGGGCAAAAGACGGCCTGGGAGGCTCTTTGGGGAGTTTATAGGTCTGGATGAGCTCAATTTCAGATGACTGTATGGATTTTCAGTGAATTTGGCACCTCAGAGGCTTATGGAGGACTTGTGGGCAACAACACAGTGTTTTCTCCTTTAAATTGTAGGTGTTGGTGCTAAATGTATAGAGAAACTAACAGAAAATAGGGTTGGGAGCGAATTGATGGTAAATAGTTGTATTCTCGTCAAAATGGGCAACTTGCAGGCAACCAGGTGGATCAAGGGGCCGAGCTAGACACTGTGCTTGCTTGTTGGCAGATTTGGATGATCGAAAATGGTGTTTTTGATGTAGTTTGCATGTACAGGTGTGCGGAGAAAATAAACAGCGAATGGTAAAAAACATTACATTTACCCTTTTTACCCGCAAATTTTGACTTTGGCGGGTTATGGGCGCTTTTTTGGGATGACGTCATTTTGTCGTTTAGTGGGTACGGAGGCTGACATGGCATATGATGTGGCGGATGACATGGTGGATGACTTCATCAGGTGACATAAGCATGACGTCAGCAGGGAGGGGGCAAGTGGTAAGCGGTAATATCGCACCGCCTTTTGGGAAAGTGGTTTCGGGGGAGGGGGCTCCGAACATACCGAGCGCTTGACACGCGTCCTCGGTACGATGGAAATATCGCCCATCCCCTGGATGCTATTCTTCAGTAGGTTGGGGCTTCCAAAATCGTTGACTACCATCAGATCTGGGAGCAGTGATCGGACGGCTGGCAGGTGATCGAGCCGGCGGGTCTTTAATGGTGGCAGACCCACGTTAATTTTTTATGTTTTATAATGTTTTTCTATGTATCCGTGGATTTAGGGAAAATGGGTTTTTTCGGGCAACATTGCGGGTTTAGGCTATTTATTTAGCCAAAGGCTATATAAATCCTGATGGGTGTGTGAAGGGTTTCTATTGGGCCCCTGGTGGGCCAATAGCTCCCTAAAAAAAATGTAAAATATGGCTATAGTCAGCCCAGGGTGGGGGTACTTATTTTTTGGGGGTTTTTTTATGTATTTATATACTAAGGGGGGGAAGCTATTCATAGGAGTTATATAGTAAGGTTAGTAGGTTAATATGATTGTGGGGGAGGGGTTTGCATGGCTTAGACTAAGTTTTATAAAGTGAAAACTTAGGCCAAGGGAAGAGGAATGAATGACCAATGGTGAAGCTTTAGGAAACTTTGGCAAGATAAAATCAAGACTTTTTACACAAGAAATGTGGCTTGTTTTGCCTAGGTAAAACATCTTCTCACTTAGTTTTGCCATGAAATGAAGTAGGCTAAAGGGGCTAAGGGTAATGAGCAGATCTCTTTACCCTTTTGGGGGAGTGTTAGTGAATGTTTCTTTGGGAAGATGAGGAGGGGAGTTAGTCATGCTTCATTTGATCTGTAGCCACCTTGCCATGATGCCCCATGATTTTACGAGATGGCAAGTCATTCTAAAGAGAAAATTGCTCACAAACCATGCCTTTGTACCTTCAAAACTACCTACCCAACCTACTATACCTAGCATTTTTTCTTCATACTTATTGGGTGCACTTGAATTGGCAAACCCTGATTCTTTTCTTTTCTTTTGGCTGCCCTCCTATCTAAGTCTACCCTTATTTCTTCCAAGGCTCAGATTAAGTTGTTGAGACCCTTTGCTTCTCTGCCTAACTATTGGCCTGCCAAGTTTAAACTATTTGTGCAGGCCTCCATTCTCTATTCTTAGACAAGTCAAACATGATCTAGCCAGGATTAAGCTGTCTGGTTAATAATCAATTGTGGCACAAGTTAACCACCTATGCAGTGTGAAGATTGATCAACATATGGAACCTTTGCAGTATAAAAAGGATGAACATATTTGGCACTTCCCCAGTCAATCATTAAAAATGAAACCTATTGGTATAGGGAGCTAACAGTGGCTCCACTTGGGGATGGCTTTTCCTAGTGAAAAGTCAAGAACAATAGGTTAGATGGCCTTATCTTTTAGTTCCTTACTGTAGTTTGAAATTTATCCTTCATTGTTTCATACAATGGCTCCTCTGCAGTACTGTTTATCTTATGGACTTACTGCAGAACTGTAGTTGTGTTTTGGGTAGTTAGTCTGATCGTTTCTCATCATTTTCACAGTTCCCAAGTCTGTTTCTTTAGCTTCTTCTGATATGCTAAAAAGCAAGAGCCAAATGTCGCACAATCTCTCACTGTCTCTTCAAAATTTGTTGTAACTTATTCCCTATCCTATTACTAAAATAAACTGCAGAAAGTAAACACTACTATGTACAAGTTGAAGTGCTGCTATTCTTGACAAGGTGGCTGAAAATAGTGCTTCACCATTCTGCCATTGACTGGCCCATCCTCTGCCCCTGTACCATCCAAGCTTTTCAAAAAATAAGTATTATTTCGTTGTACAGTCTGAATGATAAATGGCCCTCTACATAAGAAATCAAATTTCCCATGTTTCCCTTTATCTTGTCTTCTGGAATCCCACTTCAGAACTTTATCCCCAATGAAAAAATCCTCTGCTTTGGTTCTTTTGTCAAATATTTTTTTGAGCTTTTCTTGTAGGATCTGGGCTCTGTAGTAGACTTCTCCTCTTGTCTGCTGCAAGTAAATAGTTTGATTGA
Organism: Pinus taeda; assembly: GCA_000404065.3. NCBI lineage: Eukaryota > Viridiplantae > Streptophyta > Pinopsida > Pinales > Pinaceae > Pinus > Pinus taeda. The sequence goes on from APFE031660247.1 coordinate 6,007, forward strand.
TCCTTCTTTGTATATCATTAGGTTCTTCTTGTAACTCTTGCAGCAGCTTTATTACTGGGATTCCCAAAGAAGAAGGGAAAACTGCTTCCATTCCATTAACCAATTGATAAGGGCTAGTCCCAACAGATCTCTTGGTGGTCAATCTGTCTGCCCATAGGGCATTGACAAGCTTTTTATGCTAGTTCTTCTTGTTCTCCTCCAAGACCTTCTTAATAATGTTGATCAAGCTTTTCTTGGAGGATTCAGCTAGGCCATTGCCTTGAGGATAGTAGGTCGTGGAATGGCCCAAAGTAATGTGGTGTTTATGACAGAAATTAATCATTTTCTTAGATTTGAAAGCTGCAACATTGTCTGTAATGATTTTCTCCGGGCAGCCAAACCTGAACATGATGTTGGTTTCAAGGAATTGAATGATTACTGAGTCATTGGCTTGCCTACAAGGGATGGCCTCTATCCACTTGGTAAAATAGTCTGTAGCAGTCAAAATCCACTTGTGCTGGCCGAAAGATGAAGGGTGGATTTCCCCAATGAAGTCTAAACCCCATTGTTGAAATGGTTTCTCAGTGGAAACAGGTTTGAGGGGCAGAGGCAACAACTTTTTCTTGCCTTCAAAGATTTGGCATTTGTGGCAAGAGGTTACATATTTCTTCACATCAGAGAATAAGGTGGGCCAGTAAAATCCAACCCTTAGGATTTTGTCAGTAGTTTATTTCCAATGCAAATTTCCACCACAATCCCCTACATGAAATTTTTGGAGTACTTTGTCAGTTTCCTCTTTGATTAGACAATTTAATAAAACACCATCATGGTTTTTCCAAAAAAGAACTTGATCTAAAATTCAGAACTTGGAAGCTTTCATTTTCAAAAATCTTTTCTTGGTTTTGGATAATCTTGGAGGAGCTTGCAGGTTTAATAACACAAAAGAGGTATCAGCATACCAGGGTGATTTTACAAAGGCTTGATTGATATGTGGAGTCGCCATCTCCTGTTCATTATCCAGTTGATTTATGTCAAGGGCTTGAAAGTTAGTTTCATTCATGAATTTAGCTAGTCCTAGTCCTTTTATCAGTTTAGTGGGTTTAATTTCAATGTCATATTCTAGTATGGTAGTTATCCATTTGCCCCTTTTTCCTTCAATGCCTTCTTGGGTTAGAATATCTTTAACAACAGTGTTGGCCACATAGGCAATCACATGAGAGTATAAGATGTAAACTCTGAAGTTCTTGATGGCCTTTACAAGGGCATATGCTTGTTTCTCCATGGTTTGATATTTCAGTGGGGCATCTCTAAGGGATTTACTGAAGAAGGCTATGGGATTTTCACATCCCTGGTCATCTTTTTGAAGCAAAATTGTAGCAATTGCATGTTCTGATGCAAATGAGAATATGATAAAATCTTGGTCAAAGTTGGTGCTTGTGAGGACTGGTGTTTGAGTTAAAGCTTGTTTAATTTCTTCAAAGGCTTGCTTATTTTCCATCGTACACTTGAATGTTGAGTCCTTTTTTAGCATGTTGTTCAGCAATCTCATTAGTTTAGCCAGATTTGATATGGATCTCCTAAGAAAGTTGATTTTTCCCAAAAAGGCTTGTAGTTCTTTAATGTTTCTGGGGTGTGGGACTTGTAGGATGGCTTGTATTCTGTCTAGGTAAATTCTAATGCCTTCTTTGGAGATAATATGGCCCAATAGTTTTCCTTCTTCTAGGCCAAACAAGGATTTATTTGGGTTGAATGATATGCCATATTTCCTGCAGATTAAGAATACTTGCCTTAGATGATCAAAGTGCTCTTGATCTAATTTGGAGAATGTTGTAAGGTCATCTAGGTAAATGACTAAGAAGTCATGGATTTCTTTAGAAAAAGCTATATCCATTGCCCTTTGAAAAGTTTCCCCTGCATTCTTGAGTCCAAAAGGCATTTTTACATACTTGAATGTTCCCCAAGCGGTAGTGAATGCAGTTTTATCTTGGTCATCAGGGTGCATCAGGATTTGATTGAAGCCTGAGAATCCATCTAACAATGATATTCTTGAAGCACCCACCACCCTTTGCAGAATGTGATCCATTTTGGGCAGAGGGTACTTGTCCTTTAAAGAAACTTTGTTCAAATTTCTCAAGTCAACACATAACCTTATCTCCCCTGTCTTCTTTCTAGTAGGCACTAAATTCGAAACCCATTGTGAGAATCTGATTGGAACTATAATTCAATCTTCATACATTCTCTTGACTTCTTTTTCAATCAAAGGGAGCAGTACAGGGTTGATCCTCCTGAGTTTCTGTTTGAAAGGTTTTTGATTCTCCTTGAGAGGTATTGTGTGTTGGTTTACTGCAGTACTATAAGACTTTAGGTCTTCATAACTCCACCCAAAGACATCTTGAAATTCTTTGAAAAATTCTATATACTTGGGTTTTTGGTTAGAGGGTAGAGATTTGGACAATTTTATCAATTTGGGATTTTCTGCAGTTCCTACATTACAGTCCTCAATTTCAGCATTTAACGACTGCATTTTAGGTTTCCTATAGATGTCATTTGAGTCAAAGATGTCCTCTAAAGGAGTAAGGCCTGTGGGTAGAAAATTATCTTTCAGTTCAATGAATTCACTTTCTGCTGCCACTGCATCCTCACCTTCTTTTTCATGAAGTAGCTATAAATTTGTTTTAGTGAACTTGGTGGGGTGTAGAAGCTGGTTTGTTGTTTCAACATAGATGTGTGTTTCAATTTTGTCCACTTGGATTCTTTCTTCTGCAGTGTTGGTATCCATTTTTGTGCTTGTAAACTCTTCTTTCAAGGTTAGGAAATTGTTGATTTGTATGTCATTTTCAAGCACCTGCTAGTTCGTTACATTATCTGGTACTGTAGGCCTATGTTTTATTTCAACAGTAAACAGGTGATTAGGCTTGAATGACAATTTGCAAGTGCTTGCAAAGGTTGCAAGACTATGGGCATGCAGGTTTTGATTTCTTGGAATCTTGGTCAGTTGGGTTTCAAGAAAGGTGTCAAGGATTTCCATTGTGGCAACTCTATATGACCTCAGCCTAAGATCATTTGTAATGAAGTTACCCTTTCTGTGTTGAATAATGAGGTCAGAGTCTCCCAAGATTGATATTCGGGCTGCAACCAAGTTTTTTATCGCTTTGAGTCCTAAAAGGAGGGCTTCATACTCGGCCATGTTGTTCGTGCACCTGAAATTTAATCTAAATGCATGTCCCTCAGCATGGTCATCCTTTACATTATGAATCCAGACCCCTGCCCCTGCTCCTAGATTATTGACTGATCCATCAAACTTTAGATACCATAAGTCTTCTTGATTTGTACTGGTATTAAGAGCCCTTTCCATTTGCTTAGTAGGGGCAATTGGATTTACAGTGTCATAAGGTAGCTTATGTGTGACTGTTGACTTACTGTCTTCCAAGATTTCTTCAATTTGAACTGTGGATTCTTTGTCTAGGAATTCGCCCTGACTCAAAGTCATCATTTTTACATCAGCTTGGGTTTGAATTTCAGTGTTGTATAAGATGAAAGAGTCCATGTCTGAATGTATGGAATATATGGGAAAGTTTTGGGGTCTTTCTTAAGTACTAACCACATACTTCGTCAAAGTTTCTCGGTATAGCCTTTTAGGTTGTCCGAAGACTGAGATTGTGGCATAAGACATGTCAAGTTGCAAAGAACCTTGTAGCTTCGCACCCCAGGACCTGGATAACAACATTCCATATTTTGCTGGAATGTCAGCTACCACCACATCCATGATAATTGTCTTGGCTGGATATTGGACTAATGATACACATAGATCCTTGATTAATCCTAGACACCGGACTTGATTGGAATCAAAGGAAAACAAGTCTTTGTATGGCCTTGTGATGTCTAGGTCCAACTTCTCCGTGACAGATTTGGGCATCAGATTATGTGAAGCTCTTGAATCAAACATTGCATTGTGAAGCACTTTGTCACGAATGTTTAGACTCACATAAAAGGGAGGGACTCCTCCATCTACTATTCTACCATTTGCTTCAGGGCCAAATATAAGTTCTGGTTGGTCATCAAGGATGTTCACTAAATCTTTGTTTTCTGAAAGTTGTAATAATCTGTTGATTTGTTCCCTAAACACTTGATGCCTAGCCAATTCAGATAATGGGATAGACACTTTTAGCCTACCTATTTCAACCTCCATATTAAAGGGTTTTTCTGTTTGGGTTTTGACATTTTGGGAAACCAGGTTATGCCTTTCATATGAGTTATTGATAATTATTTCTGTTACTGGAATGTCATGCTGAACTAGGGTTGTTGGCTGACCATCTTGCAAAGGTTCTTCTACCACTTTTTTGAGTGGAGGATCAGCTATAGGGTGCTCCTTTGATTCATCCTTGTTTGAGACATCTTCTGTTGTGGGGCTGTTTGGATTGGGAGTGGGTTTGGGGATGATTTGTATATGAGAGTCTTTGAGTTTAGTTTTGGTAGGTTGCTTGATTGTCTTTTGCTTAGGATCATCAGGAATGTCTATTCTTCTACTTCTCAAGTTGTATTACTTATGGACTTCATACACAGTTGTTTCATATCCTTGCTTAAAATCAAAGGATTCTCCTGATTTTATTTGGCATTGACCAAGAGTATGAGCCTCTTGGTCTTGTTGAGTTAGGAAAATTGGTTGGCCACTATTGAGACCCATTAAATTAATGTGTGGGTCCTTTTCTGGTTCATTAGATGTGGAAGCCTCTGCATAGTTTCCTTGGAAGGGAGACCTTATGTTTTGGTCTGGACCACCCTTTCCTACATTGGGGTTTTGATTTTTTCTAAAGTTTGGATTTCTTGCATTGTTGTTTGGTTGGCTGTCCCAAGAAGACTTCCTTTCAATAGTTTCTAATCTGTCTCCTAACCTGTCCATGCCTTTAATAATTGCATCAAGCTTTTGTTCAAAGGTAGAGGGTTCCTCTTTGAAAGTTATTCTTCTTTCAGTGCTAGCTTGATTTTGTTTGGAAATTAGATTAACTTCAACACTCACAACTATGCTCTGCATATCTTCAAGGCTGGGAGGAGCTCTCTCCCTAAGCTGGTAAGCCATGTCTGAGTCAAAACCATCAGGGAATTTAATTAATGCCAAACCTAGTGGTGGTCTAAGATTTATTGGAATAGCAAGGTATGTATTATTGAATCTGGCACAATAATCTTAGACAGTCTCCTGTGGGCCTCTTTTTAAATTCTCATATTCAGTTAAGATGTGTAAAGGATCCTTTTTCTTCTCCCACCTGTTTAGGAAAGTTTGATATAGGGCATCTGGGTTGGCTATCGTGTTTGGGGGCAGTGACCTAAACCATGCCCTCACATCACCAGTTAAGCTTTGGACAAAATGTTTCATCCTAACATCATTATCATCAATCTCATAGTTTTCGAAATAATCTGGCATTCTCTTGGTATGTTGTTGTGCAGTGTAAGTGCCTGTACTATCAAAATAGGTAATTTTTCCATGGTAATCCTGTGGCATAGCCCCTGGGTTGCAAGCATCTGTAGGGGAGCATATCTATTTGCCATGTTGGCAGGAAAAAGTGGGACAACTGGAAGGACAGGGGTATGGGCTCAGATAAGTGCTGTGGATGGAGGGGTAGAAAAGAGAGTTTGGAGTAATGAAGGTGTACTAGAAGAAGCTACAATAGTGGGAATGAGGGTTTGAGGATTAGCTGTGGTAGGTTTAGCTTGAATAGGTTTCTGTTGGGCTGGTTCAAGGTTTGAATCTACAAAACTCTCTTGATTTTTTGATTTCCTAAGGCTCTTACCAATCAGATTTGGATTGTCACAAATTGCTGGAGGATTTGGGTCAGGGTTTGAGCTGGTGTGTCTAGTTTTCTTTTTTGGAGAAAACTTCTAATTATGTTTTGGTATTTTTCTAGGATTTCTTGGGAGATACAAGTTTTGGCAGTAGTTTTAAAGGGAGCTACTAGAATGTAGAAGAATTTGAGGCTTTCTTTCAGGGAGGTTTGAAACAAGGATAACCTAACAAATTTTTGAGGCAGTTGCCTAGAGACTAAAAACTAAACTAGAGTTGGAGTGAAGTAGTTTTTATCTACCTTTATGATTGCATAGCAAGGATAATTTGAAAGGCTGCCTGGCTAGCTTTAGACTTCATCTGTAGCTTTAGAGTTTCAGATAATAGTAGCAGACATGTATTAGGTCCCCAACGGAGTCGCCAATGATGTTATCACTCAGGTTGTTCCCCAAAACATGTTGAGAAAAGGGAATACGGCCGAGGTAACCACTAACTATTCTTTTAGATGCAATTTCTAGCCAAACTACATCCAGAGAGGGCTCTCTCTATATGTTTTAACTTTGTTTGTTCTAAGTTTTATGCTAGTTATGTTGTGCAAAGTTGAGTATTCAAATAGGTTTGGATGGTGATTTCAAGCAGAGGTAGGATGTAGGTCTGATAGGCTTAATTCCATTGGGCAATGGATTCTATGGCAGTGGACTACTAAGTGTGTTTTTGAGATGAAAGACAATACTTCAGAGCAAGATAATCAGTTTGGAACAATTTCAAAGCCAGTGATGGATGGGATGTAGGCCAAGGGGTGAAGGGCAGTCAAGGATCCTTTATCCCAGTGGCAGAGGGAAGATGCTTGAAACGTTTCAAGGAGGAGTGAAGAATTCCTTGAGAATGTTCAAAATGAGAGAATTAGCAGAGATAGAAGCATTTAAGAATTTATATTTGAACTAATTGTGAGGAAAACATAGATAACAACAGGAATTGAACACAGAGTGTATTTAAACAAGTTATGGGCTATTATTTTTCCTTGTTGTTAAGATTATGGAACATATATGATACTTGCAAAAACAGAAAAAACCAAACATAGTAGAATAACTTATGTTCACTTGATGAGCATATTGCTGATGAGATAACAGCTTTTGGTTGCTTGTTACTAGACTGGGTAAACCCCTTTGCTGCAAGCTTGTCAATTTCTCTGTGAAAATATTAATATCCATTTGCATCTCCTGACACCTTCTTTCCAGAGTCTGTATCAGAGTCCTCATCGTTAGCACCTTCTTCACTGTCAAAATGGTGCCTGTCCTGTCATTGATTTCTAA
>APFE031660248.1:0-158730 GCA_000404065.3 Pinus taeda
TCATTTTTGTGCAAAGATGCCATTTCATCAACCATGGCCTCTTTCCAAAGTTTTTCATCCTCTGAATCCACTGCTTCCTTCACAGTTCTGGGATCATCATCAGTAACAGACAAAGCAAAGTTTGAACAGAAAGCAGATGGACTATATCTTTCTAGCTGCCTTCTTTCTCGAGCTGATCTTCTCACAGCCGGAGTTTGTGGCTCTTCATCTTCTGATTCCTCCTCTGCTACAGAGTCTGATTCTTCCTCCTTTAGTTCAAACTCTATCTTCACAGGTTCTTTTGGTTGGACTTCATGTTTAATAACATCTTTCACCTCTATGAACACCACATCTCGACTGTACACAACCTTCCTTGTTACTGGGTTCCAAAGCTTATAACCCTTTAAACCATCCTTATACCCAATAAAGATGCACTTTTTAGACTTACTATCCAACTTGGTTCGTTTCTCCTTTGGAACATGTACATATGCATCACATCCAAATACCCTCAGATGTGAAAGAGAGGGTTTCTTACCAGTCCATACTTCTTGTGGAGTCTTATCCTCCAACGCTGATGAAGGTGACCTGTTGACCAAGTAACATGCAGTATCCACCGCCTCTGCCCAGAATTCCTGTCCTAACCCGACACCACTGAGCATGCTTCTTGCCCTTTCCATCATCGTCTTGTTCATTCTTTCTGCGACTCCATTTTGTTGAGGTGTATATGGATTAGTCTTCTGCCGTGCCATACCACACTTCTTACAAAATTATTCAAATTCCTTGCCGCAGAATTCTCCACCATTATCTGTCCTCAGTACCTTTATCTTCTTCTCTGTCTGATTTTCCACCAGAGCCTTAAATTCTTTCAACCTGTCAAAGACTTCAGATTTCTTCTTAAGGAAATATATCCATGTATTCCTTGAGAAGTCATCTATAAATGATACATAGTACACAGACTTACCCAGTGATGGAACTTTCACAAGTCCAAACACATCATTGTGCAAGAGCTCTAATTTTTGTTTCGTCCTCTTACCACCAGAGGGGAAACTCACCCGATTCTGCTTCCCATATACACAATTTTCACAGAAATCAAAATCCAGAGAGCTATTACTCATACCTTCTACCATACCTTTACCATGAAGTATTTGAAGGCTCTTCTCTCCAATATGTCCAAGCCTTTGATGCCACAACATGGTCTTCTCTCCAGAGACCACTAGATTTTCTACTCCATTTTCAGGAACCGTAGAACTATTGTACCCGTCAACAACAGTGCTACCTTGCAGCTTGTACAGAGTTCCAATCCGAACTCCCCGCATCAATACCAGTGCTCCTAGAACCATCTTGCAGGTATCCTTCTCGAACACTGTCTTTACACCTGCATCATCCAACTTGCTTACAGAAATCAGATTTCTGGCCAACGCAGGAATATGCAGAACACCTGGCAGGGTTCTAACCCTTCCACCTTGCAACTTCAACTTTACTTTTCCACGACCAATGATTTTGGCCTTCCTATCATCTCCTAAGAAGACATCACCACCATCATATTTCTCATACTCACTAAACCACTCTCTATGGGGAGTGAAGTGAAAGGATGCACCTGAGTCAATCAACCATGCCTCATGATCTACATGTGTACTTGAAGAAGCCAAGTACACATCCCCACCATCATCTGAGGTGGTCTTTGCCTCTACAAAAGGAGCATCATCAAATCCTTTTCCTTTATCAGGAGCCTTAGATTTACACTCCATTCTGAAGTGCCCTTCGTTTCCGCATTACCAACACACCACCTTTATAGGTTTTCCTGGAGATTTAGATCTCCCTCTAGATTTAGATCTCCCACTCGATGACTTATTTTTGTTTATGTTTTGGGACCGTCCTCGTATAGACAAGGCATGGTTGTCCACATTTTTCCGTCTCATCTCCTCCGTCAACAAGGCTACGACTATTTCATCAAACTGCAAAGCAGTTGCATTACTACCTATTGCAATAACCAGACTATCCCACGAATTTGGTAAAGAACACAACAAACTGATGCACTTATCTTCATCTGAAATTTTAATATCAACAGATGATAACTAACTTACCACAGTATTAAATGCATTTAGATGCTTTATCACAGAGTCTCCATCTTTCATCCTCACATTATACAACTTTTTACGTAGGAATAGTTTATTCACCAGAGACTTAGATTGGTAAAAATTCACTAACTTTTCCCGCTGAGCCTTTACTGTAGCTTCCCCTGATAGATTCAGCAATACTGAATCTGAGACACACAATCGTATTGTGCTCTCTGCCTTCCGATCCAACTTCTTCCATTCTGCATCGGTCACTCCCATTGCTTTAGTACCCGGATCTACCGCAATCCACCGATCTTTATCCACTAACAGATCCTCCATCTTGAGTTTCCACAACTCAAAACTCTGAGCATTTAACTTCTCAATCTCTATCTTTCCACTGCTCGCCATCTTCTTTCACCACCAGAATCAATCTCGCAGATCTCCCACTGAACAGGGTGTACCACAGGCCTGAGCGAAACCCCTCAGCAACAAAGGCATCACCTTGAAGCCAAAACAGCTCTGATACCAAATCTAGGTTTTAACTCTGTACAGAAATTACCTGCATATGAATTCTAAAACAAAGAAAATAAACAATGCGAGAGCATAACACATAAAACACACATGCATAGAGATTTCCCCTGGATCCCAAAACCGGGACTACCAGCTTGATTTTTCATTATGTTCCTTTCAATGTTACAATACATATTTATACATGCTGAAGCATCCAATACCATGGACCGAAAACCATAGTTAGGTTCCCCCAACCTAATCTAAGGTCCAAAAACAATTTTCCCTGGGTGCTGCCCCGGACCCCGTAGAGGGGAGCTACCTGCCCCCCACAAACACCCCGGATAGGGGGGGCTGCCGCCCCCCTGTGACCCCCTCGCTGCACAATCGGCGCAACGAAGGGGGTAACCCCCCCGGTTCATTACGTAGGTTAGTCGTGGAAAGAATATAACAGAACGCAACACAAGATAATCAAAATTAACAATGTAAACTTTGAAACAAGATCTGATATGATCATTTGTTTCGTTAAGGTAGCCAAAAAGTCAACCAATTTTGAAAATTGGTGATGCATAATACATATATAAGCTTTTTAGCATAGTTCTGACACTTTAAATAGTTTTATGTAAATTAGTTTTTAAAATGCTATTGATTTGCATGCTAATTCTAAAAAGTGTTTATTATGCGTGAGGCCCTTTTTTTAAAAGACTTATTTTTTTACATTAAATTTTCTAATGTATTAAAAGTGAATAATTAATTTCTAAATTTAACCATTTTTTAAGTGGTCTTCTTCTTCAAATTTTCTTGTTTTTCTTTTAATTTTTTTTTTTGTACTGATGTTTTTATTTTTTTGCATAGTTGAAGAAGAAGGTCCATATTTTAAAGTTTCGATATTCTACATATTTATATATTGTTAACTAATTTTTGAATGCACATCAAATAATTATCACTAAAAAAACAATAATTTTTAACAATTGACATAAAAATAACAATTTTGAACATAAATATAACCAAAAAATTACACATTTTGATAATTGTTTGCTAGAAATGACATGTCAAAATCACAATTTTTATAGAAATAATTTAACAAACGATGGTTAAATAATAGTTTTTTTTAATGAATTTCATGTCAAAAAATAATAATAATCACTATTTTTTTCAAAAAATAATGATTCACATAAAAATTAAAGCAAAAACCACATAATATAAATATTGAACATATAACAACATTAGTTGAATGATTATTCTTCTCATAAAATGTTAAAGTCAAAAAATTAAAAGTATAGCTAATTAATAGTTACAAACAATGAGCTTGATTTCCAAGCATAGGCTAAATTTAATCAATAATATCACATAATCCAACTTCTTCCTCCTCTAGACTTTCATCATCGTCTTCTTCCACAATTTTTTCTGCTTCATTTTGCTAATTTCCCTCTTCTAGTGGATCTTTGATGTCTGTGAATCTCCCAATATATTCAATTCCAATCATTCCGTGTAATAGTGGTTGAGGTTCCTTTGTATTTTTTGCCACATGTGATTCACTAAAATCTTCTTTCTTCAATCCAATTTCTTGCAATGCATCTGGAAGAAATTGAAAAGCATTAATTCTTTGCACAATAAATTTGCACTATACTGGATCATTTTCAATGGCAATGCAATTTCTTCTTTTTTGTATGCAACATGCTAGTGTTGTACCTAATTGTCAAGCACAAAGGAAATAATGAAGTAAATTAGTATAATGACATATAAATTAAGAGAGAAGATATTGAAATCTAATTTTATATAATAAAACTTACCTGAGCGAGAAAATAAATCTAGAACCCATTCTCCTTCATTTGAACATAATTCTATAAGTAGTTAGTCAATAACTGTGGTTTTTTATCAATGTTAACTATCTCTTCTTTTGCTTCTTTATCTTAATATGTTATTTCTTTCATAACAACATCATAAATGAGTACTTGGCTATGACTCTTTCCATCTACCCGATTAAAAATAATAGACATGTAACTATCATGTTTTGTCAAACTATCAATATGTATGAACTCACAATCATTTATAATTGGTTGATATTCATGGTTAAGAAGATTTGACTTTTCCCTATAACATGAAATAGTAAAAGGTCAATTAAATTGTGCATAGATGATTTTTTTAACATTAATCAAACATACATTTTGAACATCCTACCATGTAAGCAGCATCCTTGAGTTTGTTTTCCCCTTGAACTTGTCAATAACATTGCCAATTGTGTGTCTAAATGAAATTTCACAAATCTCTATAATGGTGATGTTGTGACTTCTACAAATCCTGAAACCAATTTACTAATAGCTTGATAAGTATATGGGTCATTTTCATAGTCAATATTTGGGATATTAAAACCATCGGAAATATCTGCAATAACTAGGGAATAATCCCTTTTAGGTATGAGTTTAGCAATGCCTTCAGAGTCACCTTGTACTACTTGATATTGAATTGTTTCAATCCCATTCTAAATGAAATGAGTAAGAGTTCGATAAAGTTCAACATTCCTAAAATGATGTTTTCTCAGTCTTTCGATCTTAATTTGTTCAATAAAGGTTTTGAAACTATCTCGTGCTCCATTTGCATCCTTCATCATATATAATAAAATAAACAAATATATCTATAAGTTATAAAATAAAAATAGTATACAGATGAATAAAAATGAATGTATAAATCAACATACCTTTTTACATGAAAGAAAAATGTCTTTTGATGTAGAAGTTGAATCTGGATACTTGCGTACAACATCATCCCAACTACCTTCATTCAAAAAGTTAACCATATTTTCTTTAATTTTCATGTAAACTTTTTGACTGAGTAGATAAATTAAAAAAAGTTAATATAATGATATGTATAAGAAATAATACCAAGAACAATATGTTATATTTAAAAGAAAATTATAATATGTAAATACGTAAAAATAATTTGACAGACTTACTTTTGAAATTCCTCAGAGCTTTCCTACAACAATAATTCCCCTGACTTCACACGAGATAATATTTCTTTGACAATTTTTTCATCCTTCACTGCTTGTAATGCTCTCCAAGTTGTGATAGTCATATCTTCTAAAAGCTACTTCATTTCAGGACCTGATTTACTATTGCTACGTATCAATGGTTTAGACCTTTTGACCTTCTAGTTTTTAATGCCAATCTTCTCCCACATGCTAAAAATATCATTAATCAATTCCTCTCTCTCGTTCTAAATACCAACTGGAAAATGTTATCAATACTCATCAATATATCAGAACTTACTCAACCACTTTTTGCATTGATTTTATCCTCAATTTGATAGCTTATTTCCATACAACATCCTTTCTGAAGTCTAGAGCAACATTTATGGTATCCCCACCACATTTTTCTTCAAATTAATTATGAATAAATCTAACCCTTTGGATGAAAGTCATAGACATCGTATATCCATTATTGGAATTATGATCCCATGCCAATACATTTTCTTTTGTATCTAATAAACCAATATAAATGAAACATTTCATTGTTTCAAAACATGGGTTATTGGGATATTCCTTCATCAATTTCCTTTGAGCTTCTACAAAATGGTTCCCCCAAGCACATAATAATTGTATTCAAAACATTTTGACTTATCAAATGTTTCTTTGTTGGGAACTTGAATTGGATCAACAAGAAGCACATAAATAACCACATGAGCATATGGATTGTGCCTCATCCATGTCCTCAATTTGTGAACATGCAAGTGGTGTGGCTTTCTTATTTGATATTTAAATTATCCTTCACTTGGCTTATGGATTTGTCTCACATTAAGATGAAATGTATGACCACCCTCAATTAAGTTTGTCTTTGTCAAGCTATGTCGAATGGAATTTATTTTTTTTTAATAATTCCATCGTCTAAATCAGCTTCTCGTGTAATGGTGTCCATAGTTTATTTTCAATTTTCACTAGGATCTTCATTGTTGGTAATGACTACTTGAGAATATTCAACTTTTGTTTCCTTCCTCCTAAGTTATTCTCATCATTAACTAGAACATAGACATTCTCAAGTATTGTTACGTTTGGTCTTTTATGGCTCTTCTCATTTCTAACATCAATTCTAATGTCATCCTCGATAATGGAAATATATTCTTCAGTGTCAGTTTCAACTTCCTCATCTTCAAAAGTAACATGTCTACCTTTTCTAGGTTTATCCGCTATAGAGATTCTTTGTTGATCCCTTGGATGTAGTTTTGTAGTATCATGAATTACTACTTTTTTTTTTCTTTGTAATATATTTTTCTGAACCTGAGTAGAAATAGTTGACAACATTCATAATATCTTTCTCTATGAAATGAATGCCTCCCAAAATAATTGAAATATTTTGAATAAAATTTTGTCAAACAAAATATCATATGTCAATAAAAGCTAAGTTATAAAGATATAATAATGCAGTTACAATAACACAAAACACAAATCTAAATAACGCTACTTACCATATCTTCTACAATGTCACTTATAATTTGTTTACACAACTTTGTATATTCCTTTGTCGTGTCATACAATGACAATGATACCTAATATTTAATCTTGTCATGTGACTTGGGTAGTTTTGTAAGTACATAAACAACTTCAGTGTTCGGTATCAAGGATATGTCTATGAATTTTCCTAGCACCTCATAAATTCCATTATTGTTAGGGGTATCAACATATAGATATATTTGCACCTGTTTTTCACCTACTCTATCTTTCAAATACCATATATTTTCTCGAAGCTTCACTTCTTTTGATTTCTTCTAGTATGAAGTTGTCCTCTTATTGTTTGAGACACTTGATATATTTGTAGTTATTAGCTCACTTTGTTTCGTTCAATGGTGTTTTCTGAGGATCCGCCTTGAATTTTAGTAGTTTTTGGTGTAGAAAGATTCATAGAAATCTTCTTTGATGCTATTTTACTGCAAAAACTATAGACATTTATAAATCAGTAAATTACAAAAAAAATAGCTTAAATAAACAAACAAAACATAAAAATCATAAATAATCATAAATCATAAATAATTTTGTAAAACATAACTTCATAAAAAAAAAAATGCAGCTCCTTCCCAACCCCATGGCTCAATAGGCCCATGGGGTTGGGCCAATGGGGCTACACCCAACCCATCTACCCCACACCCATAGGCCCGATGGTCCGCGAGGTGTAGCCCCTCTGACCCACCACTGCAGCCCCATTCTCAGTATTAGGCCACCACCCTCACGGGCCCGATGGGTCACGGGGTTGGGGCTGAGGGGATGTGGGCACATGGGGGTGGGGCGGGAGAGGATGTGTGCATCCCTCTCCTAGCCCACACCCATGGCCCAACAAGCCAATGGCGGTTGAGGCCTGATTATAAGAATCAGGCCTCCATCGCCATGGGCCTATTAGGTCGCAATGTGGGGTGGCAAGGGGCTGCGCGCAGCCCTACCACCCCAACACCACTTCCAGCCCCGTTCCTCACCACCCTTGCTACCCAACAAGCCCATGGGGGTGGAGGCCCAATTCTAAGAATCACCCCTCACCCTTAGCAAGCTGGAATGCGGGAGTGCAGGCACAACTAGGCCCACCATGCCAACTATAGATGTAGTGGCCTTTTTCCTACCATGGGGCTATCAGGTAAGCCTGGCACATCAAAATTTTTATTTTGTAAAAGAAATCTAAATTTCATTAATAAAATATTAAGTATTATGTTACTCGAATATGTTTTTGTTCAGGTATTTTACACGAAAATAACAACCCAACTAATACATAACTACTAGTAAACATATTGAATTTTAAAACTTGCACACAACAAAAGGGAGACTAACCTTTCAAATGCGATAATCTTCCATTGAATATAATGTTGATAACAATGTCACTAATCCACAAAATCACTGCAAATCTTTTAACGAACCTCGAAAAGCCTTGATGTGATGTGAGAAATAGTGATAATGAAATTTATGATATAACGGAAATTACAAAATTATTTTACCACACAGTTAATGTGGGATTAATTTGTTTTTATAAAGCCTTTAACATATAGATTTTCTTATGGCGACATAGGCAACTATGATAAAACCAACATTACGGAATTTTTTTACCGCATGGTGAATGTGGGATGAATTTGTTTTTATAAAAAAATGACATATAAATCTTGTTATGGAAATATAATAAATTATGATAAAGCCAACATTATGGAATTGTTTTACCACATAGTGAATGTGGTATTCATTTTTTTTTATAGCAATTTATTTTAAATTTATGATAGAAGATATAATAAAAATTAAAAAAAGCATTCAATTGTCTAGTAAATTTTATAAAGCTTAAGTAAAAAATTAATTTAGGTAAAAGATTTAGTTTACAATTTTAATTTAAAGACTTAGTTTAAAAGATTAATTTCATAAGAAAATGTTAGATAAAATTTTTCAATAAATTGCAAAAGAAAATTATGGAGGAAAATATAATAAACAAATTTTTTCAAGGGAAAAATTTTGGCGAAAAATTTTAGAGGGAAAACTTTGGAGTGAATTTTTCATTCTTTAAAATATATATTATCATTAGAAGGGAGTATATTTGTATCATTCAATCTATTCTATTTGAAATTAATGTGTCCTTGTGATAGTGAAGCTTCACCTTGTGAATCATCAACATCTTCGTCACGTAGCAGCTCTACTCTTATTCATGAATATAATGGAAATTATTCCACTATGAATAGAGAGTCAAATCTTCCATTTAGCCCTAATTCTAAGGACTATGAGAGAAGCATTGATGAAGGGAAGGATGAAGAATTTCAAATAAATAAAGAGTCACAGTTTCTACTTAGTCCTAATCCTATGGATTATGAGAGCAATAATGATGAAGAGCATGACGAAGATTTTCAAATAAATAAAAATTCATGGTTTCCACTTATTCATAATCATATTGACTATCAGAGCAGTAATGATGAAGAGCATGGTAAATAATTTCGAATGAATAGAGAGTCACAATGTCCACTTAGTCCTAATCCTATGGACAATGAGAGCAGCAATGGTGAAGAGCATGATGAAGAATTTCAAATGAATAGAGTCACAGTGTCCACTTAGTCCTAATCCTAGGGACTATGAGAGTAGTAGTCATGAACAGCATGATGAATAATTTCAAATTAATAGAGAGTCATGTTTCCACTTAGTCCTAATCCTATGGACTATTAGAGAAGCAATGATGAAGAGAATGATGACAAGATTCAAATGAATAGAGAGTCATGGTGTCCACTTAGTCCTAATCCTCTAGAGTATGAGAGAAGTAGTGATGAATGCCAGGATGAAGAATTTCCAATAAATCGATAGTCAAATTTTCCACCTAGTTCAAATCCTAGGGACTATGAGAGCAATGGTGATGAAGGGAAGGATGAAGCACTTAGTCATAATCCTAATGACCATGAGATCATCAATGACGAAGGGAAGGATGAAGAATTTTCAGTAAGTAAAGAGTCACATTTTCCATGTTGTTCTAATCCTATGGGCTATGAGAACAACACTGACAATGTAGATGATGAATAATATCCAATAAACATTGAGTCAAATTTTCCATTTAGTCCTAATTCTAAATACTATGAAGGTACCACTAAAGAAGGGGAAGATGAAGAATATTCTCCAAGTCAGTATTTCAAAAGCACATATGATCATAGTGAGGATAATATTCCTCATAATAATGATGAAAATTCTTATATAGATGATGATCCAATGATGGAGATTATGCCAACAAATATTGTATCGAGGAGTAGGAGCATATATTTTTGTATCAATCCAAGTTGTTCTAGTTATACAAGGAGTAGAGAAGAGTATCTTATAACAAGATGTTCTATCAGATCTCTCATTTCAAGTGAATTTTTTCAAAAATATTGTTTGAAACATATGTATTTCAAGTTTTTATTAGAGAAAAGGAAGAGATATTTTCCAATGAATAAAAAAGGAAAAATTCATATGTAGTGGGGTGCATGCAATCTACATTGTCAGGTTATGATTATCATATTGGGTATTTATTTATCTGTATAAAAGCTTTCAAAAAATTTCATTCAATGGGTAATTTTTGTCTGTCAAGAATCCAAGAGTAATTGGAAAATGATCCCACATTTTATTCAAAAGTACATCATAGATGACAGATTGGGCCATTACCAAATACTATAATTTCATGGATGAAAGACTTCTTTTCAAAGAATGGAGAGTGTATGCCAAATAGAGAGATGATAAATATTCCAGATAATTTCTCAAGATGAAAAATCTACAACTTATACAAAGAATATGTAGAAGGTGCTCAAGGACATGGTTGATTTATTACATATCAATATTTTATGAAGATATGGAAGAAAGAATTCAATGGCGGTCATATTCCAGAGAAGACAAGGATGGGACTTTGCAGTACATGTGCTTCTCTTAAATAAAAAAAGGGATAAATGCGAAGGGGAAGAAAGAGGTATGCATTCATAACATTAATTTTTAATGAAAACGTATTTATTATTGAATTTTTTTATGTTGTGTAGATTCCATTTTCAAAGTGCTTCAAGATCATCGCGAACAACAAATAAGTGAAAGGAAAAGGTTGTACAAGCATCGAAATAAGTGTTATGATAATACTAATAAATATTTGGTTTTGATAATTGATGGCATGAATGAGAAGAAAACAATTTGACCACATTTTGTTTGCACACCCAAAAAATTACAGGTGGAAAATTTTATTCCATATCACTTGGTCTGTTTTATGGTCTTCAATGGGAAAATGTTGCCAAGGGTATACTTCATAGCTCTAAATATTCATAATCATGCAAATATGGAAATAACCATAATTCATTATGTGCCTTCTCATTGGCCTTGTAATCTTCATGATGTTTTTTTATCTACAATTGGACACTACTTTTTGTGAAAACGAAAATCAAATTGCTTTTGGATATCTAAACATGCTTGTTGAATTGAGAATTTTTCGTAAGATAAAGGTTGGTTTCTTTATTGTTGGGCACACTCATAACCATATTAAACATATGTTTAGCCGTTTTCTAGTCACATTGAGGAGGAAGGAAGTTGGGAGCTTGCCATCATTAATTGAATGTATTAAGAAATCATATATGCCAAAGCCAATTTTTGATGTGTTGGAAGAAACTATTGACATGAGAAGGTTTATTCTAGGATCGCATGGTGAGGAGAAATGTATTGAACAACTTAGTGACATTAGCTTCCAATATCAATTTTGTATGAAAGAAATTGATGGGAAAACACTAATATGGGGCAAGAAGTATTCAACTATTGCAAAATGGGCGACGTCATCAGGTTTGACATTTTTGAAATTCATTCCTGATCATCCAATATTTTTGTCAAATAAGTTATTACTACAATCAGTTGCTAAAGTTCATAATGCATGCAAGGAGAATATAGATATAAATTATTATGTTTGCCTCAAAGAAAAAAAAAAATGTATTATATATAATATATATATATATAATATATATATATATATATATATATATATATATATATATATATATATATATATGAGTACTTTGATATTGTTTTGATTCAGTTTGGTAGGAGTATTTTTCAATAATCAAAGTGATATCATTTCAAGAACAACAAATGAAAGATATACCTTTGAGAACTCCATTTATTTGGCCACAAAATATTTCGAATGAACATGAAGAAACAAAGATTGTTAAACAACAACAGTCTCAATGTATTATTAATTCTTCATAGATAGAGGAAAGAGAAATGTATATTAGTTCCAGAAGGTCTCGTGCATAACATGAAACCACAGAAGACCTCTACAGGGGTTCAATAAAGAATATTAATGAGGATTTAATGATCGCAGTGCTAATCGATGGAGATCCCTTTGCGGGTGTTGAAGTACATTGGTATGCCACAAATACACACCCATTCAATGGTGTGTAGAAGCCATAGATGGTAGTTGATAAAAAAATTGGCATAAAGAGAAAAATAAAGGGTACAAAGATAAATTGTCACCACAAAAACCTCTTAAAATTGGAGGATGTTGGCATACTTGTTTATGACTTCAATTTAACAAAGAGAGGAACTCTTCACTTCAAGATGATAGAGATTCTTAAGAGGTTGTTACCAGAAGGAACATCATTGAGATGGGAGTTTGTTGAAACCAGTCATAGATCCCGAAGAATTTTGAAACCTGAAATGGTGGCATGCACATGGACTCAGATAGGGAACTAGTTGATGCAAAAGAAGAAAATGGGACATATTCATCTTAATCCATTCATTCATTTAAAGATGTGAATTCTAATTGTGTGCAAGAAAATATGAGTGGTTTTGAATAATTGTCTAAGACAGTTTATATAACTAATGTTTGCATCATATCTTGAAATAAAATATTTGATTTCCATATGGTGTTAAATGAAGTTATGAGTCATTTTTATGTTTGTTGGATTATGTGTTTTAATTATGATGATTTTTATTGTTTGTAATATCTACAATGCAACAATAACTTAGAGATATAATTTATTAAGCGAAGTCTTTCAATAGAAATCACATAAGAGAAATTTTAGGCCAATGTGTTTCAAACCAACAAGTGTGTTTCATCATCTAGTCCTGACGATGAACCACACTTGTTGGTTCGAAACGCGTCAGCCAAAAATTTCTCTCATGTGATTTCTACTGAAAGGCTTTGCCTAATTCATTATGGATCACAAAAGCTTGAATACAGAAAAAAGAATATAATTTATGTTTCATTAGATCTACAAGTATTTACATTTTGATTAATTTAGTGATGTAATTTGTTCATAATGTGTTGAAAACTTAGAGATTTTTAATTCTATGGTTGAAAATTTTCCTTTTTTGTGTATCTTTATTGTTATGGTTGAAAACAATTAGAATTTAGCAATCTTTAGTGTCATGTGATTATATGTTTAACAACATGGATCAAAACTAATGGAATTTTAATGTGTTTTGGATCCTATTATTTTATTTTTATCATCATTACTAAAAAATGCTGAAATTATGCCTAGAAAAGAAAATTTATTCTACCAAAAGCATTAGTGTGTTTTTTCCTAAAAAATAATAGTCTTTTGCACAAAAAAAAAATTAGTTTTACTGTGATATTTTAAAAATGTTGAAAATTAACCTTAAAAACAAAAACATCATTCCAGTATACACACCTTTCGTTTTTAGCACTGTTTTTCATGTTTTTTAGCTAGAGTTCCCCTTTTGAGCTTATAGCTCCCACTTCAAAGTTTGCATTGTTAATTATGTATGTGGAAAATTTTGGCCATTTCTCTCACATAGCACAATAGATATTCTAGCTTCAATAACTAAAGAAAGTAGCCCATGCAAATATGAGTACCAAGTCTCACTTGGACACTTTCACATATTGTCAATTGAGAAAACCTTACTTGAACAAGATTTGTAGATCTATAGACAAAATATCGATGACTGTGATGATTGTTTATTTGAGTCTATTTGTACACTTGCACCATGTTTGGATATGTCTAACATGAAAAAAATAACTCTACAAGTTTTTCTATAATTGTTTCATTTGCAATGAGAATACTGCTACAAATTACTCAAAACAACACCTAGATACTAGAAACATTGAACAAGAGAAATATATCAATGATTCACAAACTTACACTATAAATGTATTACTTTCATATGCATATAAACATATAGAGGAAAAGGGTTTTGCAATAAAATGAATTTGTGAACTATTTGATATTAACATTTATATTTGCAACACAAAAACAAAAGGTAGATTCTTAAGATTGTATTCATCAAACACTTGATCTAAAGTCATGTACATTATGCATGTACCAATATCAAATAAAAATGCTGATTTACCCAATGATTTAATCAATCTAAATACCAACAATTAGAGGGTTTAAATGAGCAAAACATCACACACAATATCATGAAGTTTAAATTCCTAATTGGAATTGAATTCACAAGATTGAACATATAAATTTTGGCTGAGCATTGAAACAAAAATTTCAAAATATTTTCAGCTTTTGATACTTTTCATAGAGGAGAGGAATTTTACCTACATTTGGGTATTGTATTTCACTCATCAATGAGGAATAAGTAAATCTACAATTTTTTAATTTATCATTATAAAAAGATGTAAATTGCAAATTTTTCATAAGGAATGATCTTAAACATCATTATTAAATATTCATTTAGAATCAAACACCACAAGTCATAGAGTAACATTAGAGTAATTTATTATATAATTACAATCATGCATTGAAATAAATGCCACAATTACACATGAGCAGTGAAAATGGTATTGAAAAAGGATTGAATTTCAAAATTGATTAAAAATATCCAACTCTGTAGTCTTCGTTGATTTTGGACCATTTGCACCAATGCATAAAGGTCTATAAATACTAAAATATAATAAAATAAAATAGGTCTTGGAACATGAAAATAAACATTTTTTTTCTGAAAGTAAATATTGAGTTCTAAAATTTCGTATGTTCAAATGAAATCTAGCAGGAATGTAGGCATCTTCTCTTCATCTTCAAAGTCTCCATAATTGATACTATGTAGCAAGTCAGGTGCATGTACTTTGATATCAAATTCCCATTTTGAATATAACACATATCGTGCAGAGAAAAAAATGGGGAAAAACTGACTGATGTTGATCTCACGGTTAGTAATCAATCCTTGTGACTCTTTCTTCTTCTACTAATAGTTGACCTCAAACTTGGCAATAAGCCCACTTTTCTCAAAAGGAAGTTGAATACATTTTTGGAAACTCTGTTGTGTCCAAACTGTAATGTTTTTTATTTCTACATGTTTCTCGACAACAAGATCTTCTATGGGTTGTTTTAATTCCCATGGAACTGCTTCCTTTAATGAATTGCTTCCTGATAGGTCAAATTCCTCTATAAACTCTATTTATTTTCCCCAAATTGATAAGCCTTCCTCATATTCCATTTGTATGCATGATCTGATTTTATTTTTCCCTTTCTCCCTGCAACTTAACAAAGCAAGCATTAATCTTTTGTCTCTCTTAGAAACTACTGGAATTTCAGTACATTGAAATTCATTTTCCAAGTCAAGTATAGACAAAAGCTTCCTCTTAATTTATTTGTACACTTCTACCAATGAATCAATTATTTCACTTAAATCTTTAATTTCTTTGATAAACCATTCAAATTTTATCCATTTTTTTATAAATGCTTGATTGGTTCTTCCTTAAAATCAAACAAATTTGTAAATCTTGATCTTTGAAAATGTTTAGACTGTGTGTTTCTTGTTGATTCTCATTCACTTGATATTTGAGAGATTCAATTTCTTGTTGCAAGGCTATGAGAATACCGACATAAATATTTTCTTCTTCTTCCTTCCATACATGAGTATGACCTTCATGTAATTTCCTCAATTCCTAAATCTATTTTTCATGTTTTGCATTTGCTTGCTCCAATTGTTTTTGAAAATATTTTTACCTATTTTGTCTTTCTATTGTAAATCTCTAACTTAAATTAGCAGGATTATGCTTCAAGTTCACATCAATGTTTCCTCCAAAACTTTAATTTTCTGCAAACTATCATCATATGAAGCTGCAAGCTCATTTAAATGATACTTATTATACTTAACAAAATCTCCTAAAGCTTGGGAAGATTCTTGAGATTTTTATTTTATGTCTCCTCAAGCCCGCTAGATAAATTTAGATGCAGTTTCCAGAGTATCATGTTTTATTTTCTTTGTCCTTCGAAGAACTGATTTTGTTTGGGTATAAAAATATAATCTATCAAAGATGGAATAATATATGTAATTTTCTATATTTCAAAAAATAGTTTAAACAAGAATGATTCCCAAGGAATGTAAGTAGAAATCAGTGTTACTGATGCCTGAGGAGATACAATAGATGTAGTATCCAACATGTTAGATTATTCCATTTTTTTCTCAGTTTATTTGGTATTGGTTTCAATAGATACATGTTTTTCTTTCTCCTTAGGTACTTCCATTTCTTTGACTTCTACACTTTCTGGTTTCTCTTGCTCTGTTTTCTCAGGAGAATTAATGAGAATAATCTCTTGTTCAATTATTTCTTCTTTCTTTGGATTCTTTTCCCCTCCTGTAGCTTCATCTTCCTCTTTCATATTCTTTATTGATGTAGATGCAACATCTTTAGCTGTGACAACAATTCCTTCTAATTTTTTAATTTCTACTACTTTTCCCTTTTAAGGAATAATAGAAGGCTCTGAAGTGAGTTCATTGAAATTAAATTACAAACATGTACGCTTTAACTCTTTGAATGAAATGTTGAGGTTTAGAGCCTTTTTCTTTAGAATATTTTCATACAGTTCCTCTATAGATTCTTGCAATTATCGTCTTAATTCATTATGTAGGACCTTAATGTTACAGATCCATTTGGGCACATCAAATCCCAACATTTAGATAAGCATTTTGGGGCTCATCAAACCCTAATTTCAATTGCTTCATGCCCTAAACAAGTCACCCTTTGAATGCATCCTTCCCATATAGTTTCATCACTTGAAGACATCCAGAAATAGCCTCTAGAGGGACCACTGTAGGTAAGCCCTTATGAAAGTGCATTGCAGAGAAGTTAAGTCCACTGCTAGGGTGCTCTGCAGAGCACTTAGGCTTCCTTTCACTTGCTCTGGGCAAGAAAGAGTGAAATTCACATAGGGTTTGTGGAATATCCTTATCTTTTGGAGTCATTTAGAAGTTTCGCACACTTATCAACTCATATGAGCTCGAAAGTGGATGAGGAATGAGTTAAGGTGCATCATATTCTCTCATCCCTTCCTCCATGGAACTAATTCTAAGTATGGAATGCCATTCAATGGCAGCATTAATGATGAAACCTCCTTCATCTTCCTATAAATTGACTACTCATCTAATGATCAGGGGTTCGATTATGTTTAATTGTAAGGAGATAATGCTACTATGAGATTTGGCTTTCAAGCAAGTATTGTGATGCTACAAGTTTGTCATGCTTTTGATGTGATGTGGATGGGATCCAAGCTGGAGGAATGGCTTTGAATCATACACCAAATGTTGTAATTCCTTCTTCTATCTAATAAAGTGTTTGAACCTTTGTCCCATACGTTTGTATTATTTCATAATGTTTATGTGTGTGAATTGTATCTGAGTCCTTTCACTTATATTCAATAGGTTGTATTCTTTGATCGTTTTTTGTTTTCTATTGTGTTTATAGGGTACTTCTCAAGCTGATTAAGTATGGGAAGGAGCGACGGAATTGCTAAAAGGGAGATGAGAGGAAAGAGAAACTACAAGTAGGCTCTCTATCTTCTCATCATATCTATTGTTTATAAGAAAATTCTAAAACACTTTAAACTATTGTTCTATATACAACTACTTATCTAGGGAATTAGTATTTATCTGTAGATACTAAATTCTCCAAAACAAATTGGCGACTCCATTGGGGAAAGATCAACTTTCCTAGTAGCTTATCCACCTCCCTAGACACTATTGTAGACCCCACTTTTGTTCATTGATTGTATTTCGGCTATTTTGCATTGAATTTTGGTCAGAAATTGAGGTTATAAGACTCTTGAGTGGCTTCTTAGAAATCAGCACAGGCTTGGTCAGGGGATAGTGCTCTGCAGAGCACCCTTGAGTGAGCGACAATGCTCTGCAATATAGTTAGGCCCTCTTTGACCTGTGCTAATCAACCTTAGGTCAAATTCTCACCTTTGGAAAGTGATTTTGCCAACCTTTGTATGTTTGTTTGCTTGTTGATTGATTAATGAATGTTATGTCTCAAAGAACAAGTTTTTATCTCCTTTTCGAGCCCTACTTTTGTTTCGTTGATTAATGTTTCTTTAATTCTTTCTTTTTCCATCTATAGTCAAATTTAGAATATAGTTGATTAATCTTTGTTTGAAAGAAAGTGTCGTAAAGTCTTCTTTTCCTGCGAAATAGAACTATCGTAAAAGTATTTGGTCTTATTAAAGATTGATTGATTGTATGTGCATATTTCCTTTTTTGTTCATCATAACGTTAAGGGATTTGAAAAGAAAAACTTGCATCATTCATATTGTAGTTTGTGAATGCTTGAAAGGAATATCTAGGGAAATTGCATTAGATGTTCTCTTTGCTCTTTGTCAAAAATTTGATTGCTCTATCCCTACTAGGTAAGGATTTTCATTGTTAAATTGAATGGAAAGAATTATTATCATATTAGTTGCATTTAAGAATTGAAAACATACTCACACGGTGAACCTTGAAAGGAAAATTCTAAAGAAGGTCAACTTAAAATTTATCTGAATTTACCTAATAGAGCATTTACACCTAACGAGAAACATTTAGAGGTCTAGGCTAGAGATGTGTTCCGACATCATAAAACAAAGTAGTTGTTTGAAATACATGCCGAGTGTGATACCTCATTCCATGTATATGATTATATCATAGTTCATCCACGTACAGTTGGGTATATAGGGCAGTGTTACAGTACATAAAGTACATGGGAATGCTCTCACTCTGCAGTTTTGCATTAGATAATGCTTATATGAATTGGGCCTCCACATACTTTCAGGTATATATGGTAGGATAACACTAGGTTTCTATCCATCCTTAGGTAACCAAGTTGGCCTCCTTGTATACTATGATATATCAAACACAACATTCGGGGAGATTTCCTTCCCATACTTCTTGGTTCGCCAGGAGGTATTCTGCAGTTCACAGTGTTAGAAAATTATATATTATAGAGAATTGAAAAACATAAAATATTGGAGAAATATAAACACAGAAATCACATAAAACAAGAGAAACACAGATATACGTGGTTCACACAGCTTGGGCTACGTCCACGGAGAAACAACTAGTCCTTCCTTTTATATTATCCAGCAAACTGAAGAGATAAAACCTACAGTAGATCCGCTATAGTGAGGGGTTTCCTTCTAGGGCAAAAAATCCTAAACTAAACATAACTTCTACCATCAGATCATCTGCCTAATGAACGGCCCAAATTGACTAGAGGGGTGTACAGACTTCTTGGGGTATACATTCGACTGATACCTTTGAATACAAAAGATAATCAGGCTCCACACCCAACACACAGTTTCTTGTTAAACCTTTTGCCTAGATTATCCCTCTTTTGTTCTATTATGTTACTTTGATTAAAATTAAATTAATTGACCGTGGATAACATCCTCCATGCTCACTCCTTAGTTAATCTTAGGTTGATACATATGGTGACAAATCCAGAGTCCACTGATCAAGGAATTCCTTTCGATGGGAATCCTAGTCATTTTCCTCCATTTGAAAATATTGGTGCTCCATATATGGCTACATTGTCTCTTCCAAGATTTACTATTGGCTTGCCAGTGTGGTTGTTTTCAACCTCCTTGATTCAAAATGTCATGATTTCTCTGCAATTGAGCACACCACCAATTGGACAAAATCAACCTCCAGTTGATCCTAAAGTTGACCCTTTGCCTTCTTCCTCAGTTGTTTCTTCCTCCCCTCCTTCCTCCTCGCCTGGTGAAAGCATTAGTACTAGTAACCAAGTGGCTAAGAAGAAGAAGAAAGGGAAGGAGAAGAAGAAGAAGCAAATTCACCACAGGGGCAACCAAGCAACCATTGCTTTGAATGCAACATCTGATGAGAAACCATCCATCAAGCCTCACAAAGTTCAATATCCATGCAAAATTTGTGTGGGAGACTATCTTCTTTGAAATTGTCCTAATATTCCTCAGATCTTACAAGAATGGTCTTCTCATTCACATAGTCATGTGTCATCAACTTCTAGAGATCATGCTGGTGACACACCATAAACTAGTGATAGTAAAGTTCATGGAAAGAAGTGTAAAGTTAAGTTTCCTTGTAGGATATGTGAAGGGAATCACCCCACTCACGTTTGTCCCTATCTCGATGAAGCCAAAAAAGTGTTGAATAAGCATCCTGATTCACCGCAATGACTTCCATCTGGTTACAAGAAACTTTGCCTAAATCCTTCACTAGTTGATTAATTGACTGACCAAAATCAACTGCGGTCAAACCCAATCTCTCTTAAAGTGAATCCTATGAGTCTATACCTGAACCAAATCAACAGGTCGAGGTAACAATTAACCCAATTTCACCTTCAGTTAATCATACATTTCATGAAGAGAGTGAATATGATACCACTCAGGCTCTTTTTGTTTCTTCAAATTCTAATGAGCTTGGGGGCAGCCCTCCTATTCCATCAAGACAGGAGGAAAATCCTCTCGCTCTCATAACTCAGGGAGATAATACTCTCATTTCTATGCTACCCACTCCAAGTAGTCACTTCCTTTGATTGGAACCAACTGCAGGATTTCGTATTCCTTCTTATATTCCTTTCCATATCATAGTACAAGTTTGTAATATGATTGTATCTAGCACTATTATAGATGAAGGCGCATCTATGAGTATCCTT
Organism: Pinus taeda; assembly: GCA_000404065.3. Lineage (NCBI taxonomy): Eukaryota > Viridiplantae > Streptophyta > Pinopsida > Pinales > Pinaceae > Pinus > Pinus taeda. The sequence goes on from APFE031660248.1 coordinate 20,900, forward strand.
TCCTCAATTACTTGGCAAGCGCTTGGCTCACTGCCACTTGTGCCAGTTACCCAGATTGTTTTGTCTTTTAATTGAGGAACCAGTCAACCATTAGGGATCCTTCCTCAGTTTCCTATTACTTTGGGAGGAATAACCATTTATCTAAATGTGATGGTAGTCCCAAGCCCTTTAGATTACAATTTACTTCTTGTGCGCAACTATGTTTATGGCATGGGAGCTATTGTTTCAAAACTGTTTCAAGTGATTTGTTTCCCACATGAAGGCAAAATTGTCACCATTGAATAGCTTTCATTTCCCAGTCCAAATATGGCTTGAAGTCAACCATCTTCCCTAAATAGTCCTTTTGTACCAGTGGTACCATCCCCACCATGAGTTAATTATGTGGCAACCAGTTCCATGCCTACAACAACAGACGATCAATTCCATGATGTTGCACATTATGTACTGGGGTCATTTGAACCAGATATCTCTTTCCAGAGAATTGTTCTCCCATCAGATGAGAACCTCTTGGAAGTCATGAACTCCTATGAGCCATGAACAAAGGATGTGAGGATAGTTCCTTGCCTTGTGTCAACCTCATTGAAAAATGAAACCAAGGATATGAGGATAGTTCCTTGTCTTATTTGAACCTCATTAAAAAAATGAAACCAAGGATATGAGGATAGTTCCTTGTCTTGTGTCAAACTCGTTAAAAATGAAACCAAGGATATGAGCATAGTACCTTTCCTTGTGTCGAGCTCATTAAAAAATGAAATAAGGAAACTGAGAAGAGTTCCTTGTCTTGTGTCAAGCTCAATAAAATATGAAACAAGGTCCCCTAGAGAAAAGTTCCAATTCGAGTCTTTGATTATATTGTTGGGTTGTGTTATATTCTTTCCACATAGTTAACATGGGGTTTGAGGGGTACCCATAACCCCACTTTATGGGGTCCAGGCCAGCGCCTCAGAAAATTTTGGTTTTGGACCCTATGTTAGGTTGGGCGGACCCACCTATGGTTTTGTGCATGATTTTCGCATATGTTTTTTGGACGCGATGGTTTTCGGTCCATGGTATTAGATGCGATGGTTTTTTTGTCCATGGTATTGGACGTGATGGTTTTTCGGTCCATGGTATTGGATGCTTCGGCATGTATAAATATGTATTGTAACATTGAAAGGAATAATAATGAAAAATCAAGCTGGTAGTCCCGGTTTTGGGATCCAGTGGGAAATCTTTGTGCATATGTGTTTTATGTGTCATGCTCTTGCATTTTTATTTTTCCTGTGATTTAGAATTCGTATGCAGGTAATTTCTGTACAGGGTTAAAAACTACATATATCTCCTAAAATCCTAGTCGAGTCTTTCACTTTATCTCGTAAACAAACCTTCATTCCATCCACCTTATAGCCACAAGTAGTCTACATAGGTGAATGTAATGAAGCTTGGAGGGCATGCACCCCATTCACCTTTGCCCCTATCTGGATGAACCCAAAAAGGTGTTGGATAACCATCTTGATTCACTGCCACAACTTCCATCTCGTTTTAGGAGACTCTCCCTTTCATCATGTTGGGGGCATGTAAACCAATCTCAAGCATAGTTCTTCATTGCAAAATTGTGTAAAAATGAGACTGAATTTAAGCATAGTTTTTCATTTCAAACTTGTGTAAACATGAAACTGACCCTAAACATATTTCCCTATGGTTCAAGCTTTTGTAAAAAAGAAACTGAATTTAAGCATAGTTTTTCATGTCAAGCTTTTGTAAACATGAAACTGAACCCAAGCATAGTTCCCTATGGTTAAAGCTTGTGTAAAAATGAACCCATTTCCATTTTTAAGCCTGTGATTTACATTCTATCAGCCTCTTTCATCAGATGAGCCTTCGTCGTTTTAATCCCATCGCCACCATCCCTTTGGCTGATCATATGCTTTCACCTGGTTGTTTTACCCTTTATGAGGAACAATTGCAATCAGTACTCTTATTAGCTAGCCTCTTCACATAAATTAGAATGATTCGTGAAGTTTCGACATCACCAGAACCATTGCTATCCTATACACCATTCGTTCCTCAAAGTGGAGTCTGCTTTAAGCTCTTTTCAAACTCTCTAAACATGAAAAGATTGTCGAGAAATTTCCCTTTCTAACTTGTTAATGGATTGGAAACGATATCTCTCTGGTATTATTTTATGCTTTTTTTGGCTTGAGAGATTAATTTATGAAAAATAACTTGTGGAGTTTTCTTTTCATCCCTTTTCAAACTCTCTAAACATGAAAAGGACATAGTTATCTTTCTCGTTAAACGAGTTAAAACATCAAATAGCGACAAACTTGCCCCTCTAGATAAGACCAAGTTTAGCCTTTGCTAGACTCACTAAAACATAAAATAGCGATGGATTCACCCAAAGGGTGAAATTATACAACAAGCATATGTTATCCTCAAGCTTGATAAAAATAAAGAGGCACTCGTCAGCAATGACTAGGTAAAATTGGAAAAAGGGGAAAACCACTTTATGTTAGCAAGTCACTCTTGAACATGACACTTTCAATCTATCACTGTGAATATTTGGGTTGGGTTATCTATTTCATGGTTATCATACCTATGGTCTATCACACCATCTATCACTTTTGTTTTGGGTCAATGGTGGCAATTCATTCAGACTATTTGAGTTGGGTTATCTGCTTGATGGTTATCATACCTATGGTCTATCACACCATCCATTACCTTGGTTTTGGGTCAATGTTGCAAGTTCATTCAGTGTCACCAATATGTTCATGACAATTCATTCTTTACAGTATCATAAACCTTCATTTTGATGACCACCATTCCTGAACCTTGTGTCATGAGTCAAATTCCATCTCTACAAATCACTACACTCGTTTCATGTAGTTGATGTGGGATACATCAAGGCCCTCCTATGACGAGTCACTTATTTTCGACATCAGCACATTATCCAAGAAGTTGACTTAGAAATACCCATTCAGTACCTTAAAGCTTGCATGCTTCAATGGTAGGTTTCTTGCTTTCGACGATAAGCATACATCAATGGGCTTCAACCGAAAGAGTTTGTATGGTGTTCAACATCAAATCATGTATTCACACCATGAAGAATGTACTATAGTACCTTGAGGATCATTATCATTATCAATGATTTCTCTTGCATTTGTTAACAACTTACATCATTGGTTGGTAATTAGATGTTGTCTTCCCATGCTCGATTTCAAATCACATGTTCACATGGTTAGAATCGTACTTGAGTGAATGGTTGAACGAGATTGAAGACCCTGGATCTAGTTTCATCCATTCGTGTTACGATTTCAGGAGTAATAAATCATATGTACAATGGCTCTACATTGATGATCATTCTGATCATGGGTCTATATCTATAGACAATTGTTTATGTACATGTAATGAAAGTTTATAAGTTAAGCATGTCTATGCCTTCACTCAGCAATTCATGTAAAATCAAATATCATGATATATGTATTGTAATTGATGTCGGTCACATTAAACTTTGATACCTCCTCATCACATCGCAAAGAATTTCATTTGACATTAGCATTTTTCTGAATTCATGCTTTACGGGGCTGTTGTTATAGATCCATTTGGGTACATCAAATCCCAACATTTAGATCAGTGATTTAGGGCTCATCAAACCCTAATTTAAATTCCTTCATGCCCTAAACAAATCACACCTTTGAATGATTCCTTCCCAGATAGTTTCATGACTTGAAAACATCCAGAAATAGCCTTTCAGGAACCAACGCAGGTAAGCCCTTCTTAAAGTGCACTGCAGAGCAGTTAAGTCCACTACTAGGGTGATCTGTAGAGCACTTAGACTTCCTTTCACCTGTGCTGGGTGAGAACGAGAGAAATTCACATAGGGTTTGGGGAATATTCTTATCTTTTTTAGTCATCTTGAAGTTTCACTCACTTATCAACTCCTGTGTGCTCGAAAATGGATGAGGAATGAGTTAAGGTGCATCCTATCCTCTCGTCCCTTCCTCCATGCAACTAATTCTAAGTATGGAGGGCCATTCAATGCCACCATTAATGACAAAATCTCCTTCATCTTCCTATAAATTGACCACTCATCTAAGTGATCAGGGGCTAGATTATGTTTAATTGTAAGGAGATAATGCCACTACGGGATTTGGCTTTGAAGTAAGTATGGTGATGCTACAAATTTTTCATGCTTTTGATGTGATGTAGACGGGATCCACGCTGGAGGAATGGCTTTGAATTAGACACCAATTGTTGTAATTCCCTCTTCTATCTAATAAAGTGTTTGAACCTTTTTCCCATATGTTTGTATTGTTTCATAATGCTTATGTGTGTGAATTGTATCTGATTCCTTTCAATTATATTCTATAGGTCATATGCTTTGATCGGTTTTTATCTTCTATTGTGTTTACCGGGTACTTCTCCAGCGAATTAAGTATGGGTAGGAGTGATGGAATCGATATAAGAGAGACGATAGGAAATCAAAACTATAGGTAGGATCTCTATCTTCTCATATTATCTATTGTTTATAGGAAAAGTCTAAAACACTTTAAATTGTTGTTCTAGATACAACTATTTATCTAGGGAATTAGTATTTATCTGTAGATACCAAATTTTCCAAAACAAATTTGTGACTTTGCTGGTGAAATGTCACCTTTCCTAGTAGCTTATCCACCTCCTAGGACAATCTTGTAGACCCTACTTGTCTTCATTGATTGTATTTCTTCTCTTTTGCATTGAATTTTGGTCAAACATTGAGGTTAGATGAGTCTTGAGTGGCCTCTCAGAAATCAGCGTAGACTTGATCAGGGGACAGTGCTCTACAGAGCACCCTTGAGTGAGAGACAGTGCTCTGCATCGTAGTTAGGCCCTCTTTGACCTGCGCTGATCAAACTTAGGTCAAATTCCCACCTTAGGAAAGTGATTTTGCCAACTTTTCTCTATTTTTTTCTTGTTGATTAATCAATGAATGTTATGTCTCAGAGAACAAGTTTTCATCTCCTTTGCCAACCCTACCTTGGTTTGATTGATTAATGTTTCTTTAATTTTTTCTTTATCATTATCAGTCTATAGTCAATGTTAGTATATATTTGATTAATCTTTGTTCAAAATAAAGTTTCATAAACTCTTCTTTTCCTTCAAAACAAAATTGCTGTAAAAGTCTTCATTCTTATTAAATATTGAATAATTGTATGTGCATATTTCCTTTTTTGTTCACCATAATATTAAGGGATTCAAAAAGAAAAAATTGCATTGTTCATATTGTAGTTTGTGAATGCTTGAAAGGAATATCTAGGGAAATTGCATTAGATGTGCTCTTTGCTCTTTGTCAAAAATTTGATTACTCTATCCCTACTAGCTAAGGATTTTCATTGTTAAATTGAATGGAAACAATGCTTATCATATTAGTTGCATTTTAGGAATTTCAAACATATGTCACATGGCAAACCTTGAAAGAAAAATTATAAAGAATATCAACTTAAAATTTATCTGAATTTACTTAATGGAGCATTGACACCTAAGGGAAAACATTTAGAGGTCTAGGCTACAGACGTGTTCCGACGTCGTAAAACAGAGTAGTTTTTGCTAACTTGTCTGTAATATATCTCAAGTGTGATGCCTCATTCCACATACATGATTATATCGTAGCTCTTCCACATACCTTCTAGTATATAGGGTGGTGTTACGGTACGTAAAGTATATGGGAATGCTCTCATTGTGTGGTTTTGCATTAGATAGCATTTATACGGATTGGGCCTCCACGTAATTTCAGGTATATATGGGAGGATAACACTAGGTTTCTATCCATCCTTAGGTAACTGTGTGAGTCGCCTTGTACACTGTGATACACTGAACACAACATTCGAGGAGATTGCCTTCCCATACTTCTTGGTTTGCTAGGAGGTATTTTGAAGTTCATAGTTGCTTGGTAAACCTTCTGCCTAGATTATCCCTTTTTTTTTTTTTATGTTACTTTGATTAAAATAAAATTAATTGAGCGCGGATAACATCCTCCATGCTCACTCCTTAGCTGATCTTAGGTTGAAACATATTGCGACAAATCCGGTGTCCACTGATCAAGGGATTCCTTTTGATGGGAGTCATATTCCTTTTCCTCCATTTGGAAATATTGGTGCTCCATATATCACTACATTCTCCCTTCTAGGATTTACTTGGCTTGCGAGTATGGTTGTTTTCAACCTCCTTCATTCAAAATGTCATGATTTCTCCACAATTGAGTATACCTCCAACTGGACAAAATCAACCTCCAGTTGATCCTAAATTTGACCCTTTGCCTTCTTCCTCATTTGTTTCTTCCTCCCCTTCTTCCTTTTCGTTTGGTGAAAGTATTGGTACTAGTAACTAGGTGGCCAAAAAGAAGAAGAAAGGGAAGGAGAAGAAGAAGAAGCAAATTCAGCACAGGGGAAACCAAGCAACCATTGCTTTAAATGCAACATATGATGAGAAACCATCCATCAAGCCTCACAAAGTTTGATATCCATGTAAACATTGTGCTAGAGACCATCTTCTTTGAAATTGTCCTAATATTCCTCATATCTGAGAATGATGGTCTTCTCATTCACATCATCCTATGTCATCAACTTTTGGAGATCATGCTCGTGACACATGATCAACTGGAAATAGTAAAGTTCATGGAAAGAAGGGTAAAGTTAAGTTTCCCTATACGTTATGTGAATGGAATCACCCCATTCATGTTTGTCCCTATCTGGATGAAGCCAGAAAAGTGTTGGATAACGTTGTCCTCCACCGCAGTGACTTCCATCTAGTTACAGGAAACTTTCCCTAAATCCTTCACTAGTTGATGAATTTATTGTATAAAATCAACCGTCGGCCAAACTGACTCTCTTTGAAAGTGAATCCTATGATTCTATACCCGACCCAAATCAAGAGGTTGAGGTAACAATTTACCCAATTTCACCTTCAGTTGATCATACCTTTCTCGAAGAGAGTGAATATGATACCACTAAGGTTATTTACGTTTCCTTAGATTCTAATGAGCTTGTGGGAAGTCCTCCTGTTCCATCAAGACCAGGAGGAAAATCCTCCCATTCTCGTAACTCAAGGTGATAATACTCCCATTTCTATGGTACCCACTCCAAGTAGTCTAGTCACTTTGATTGGAATTGGCTAGTAGGATATCGTCTTCCTTCTTATGTGCCTTTCGAGATCATTGTACAAGTTTTTAATATGATTGTATCTGGCACTATTATATATGAAGGTGCATATATGAATATCCTTTCATCAACTTCTTGGCAAGCGCTCAGTTTTCCACCACATGTGCCAGTTACCCAGAATCTGTTGTCTTTTTATAGAGGAACCAATCAACCATTAGGGATCCTTCCTCAATTGCCTATTACATTCAGAGGAAAAATCGTGTACCTAAACTCAATGGTAGTCCCAAGCCCTTTATATTACAATTTACTTCTTGGGCGTGACTAATACTATGGCATGGGAGAAATCGTTTCAGCACTCTTTCGAGTGACCTATTTCCTGCATGAAGACAGAATTTTAACCATTGACCAGCTTTCATTTCCTAGTCCAAATATGGATTTAAGTCAACCATCTTCCATAAATGGTTCTTTTGTATAAATGGTATCATCCTCACCATGGGTTAATTATGTGGCAACCAAGTCCATGCCTACATCAACGAATGATCAATTCCATGATGTTTTACATTATGTACTGATGACATTGGAACCAGATCTCTCTTTCCATAGGATTGTTCTCCCATCAGATGAGAATCTCTTGGAAGTCATGACCTCTTATGAGTTGTGAACAAACGATATGAGGATAGTTACTTGTCTTGTATCAACATCATTAGAAAATGAAATGAAGGATATAAGGATAGTTCCTTGTCTTGTATCAGCCTCATTAAAAAATGAAACAAAGAATATGAGGATAGTTCTATGTCTTGTGCCAACCTTGTTAAAAAAATGAAAACAAGGATATGAACATAGTACCTTGTCTTATGTCAAGCTCATTAAAAAATGAAACAAGGAAACTCAGAAGAGTTCCTTGTCTTGTGTAAAGCTCAATAAAAAATGAAACAAGGTCCCCTGGAGAAAAGTTCTTGAGTCTTTGATTAGATCTCATAAAATCCCAGTCGAGCCTTTCACTTGATCTCGTAAATGAATCTTCATTCCATCCACCTGATAGCCATGAGTAGTCTACTTAGGTGAATGTAATGAAGGTTTGGGGGCATGCACCTAGTGTTAAAGTTATGTTTCCTTATAGCTTATGTGAAGGGAATCACCACATTCACCTTTGTCCCTATCTAGACGAAGCCAAAAAGGTGTTGGATAATTGTCCCGCTTCACCACGGCAACTTCCATCTAGTTTCAAGAGACTCCCCCTTTCATCATGTTGGGGGCATGTAAACAAATTTCAAGTATAGTTCTTCATTTCAAGTTTGTGTAAAAATGAATCTAAATTTAAGCATAGTTTTTCATTTCAAGCTTGTGTAAACATGAAACTAAACCCAAGCATAGTACCCTATGGTTCAAGCTTGTGTAAAAATGAACCCATTTCCATTTTTAACCCTAGTGATTTCCATTCTATTAGCCTCTTTTGTTATATGAGCCCTAGTTTTTTTCATTCCATCACGACCATCCATTTCGCTGATCATATGCTTTCACTCAGTTGCTTTACCCTTTTTGAGGAATAGTTGCAATGAGTGGTATTATTAGCCAACCTCTTCACATAAATCAACATGTTTTGAGAAGTTCCAACATTTTTTAAGCTAATTGCTCTCCTATACACCACTCATTCCTCAAAGTGGAGTCCTCTTTAAGCTCTTTTCTGACTCTTTAAACATGAAATGATTGTTGAGCGGTTGTACTTTCTAGCTTGTTAACGGAATGGGAATGATCTCTCTCTTATATTATTGTATGCTTTTTCAGGTTTGAGAGATTAATTTATGAAAAAGAACTTGTGGAGTTTTCTTTTCGTCCCTTTTCAAACTCTATAAACATGAAAAAGACCAACTTATCTTTGTCATTAAACTCATTAAAACATCAAATAGAAACAAACTTGTCCATTTATAGAAGACTAAGTTTCACCCTTGCTAGACTCATTAAAACACAAATAGCGATGGATTCGCCTGAAGGGTGAAATTATACAACAATTATATGTTATCCTCCTCATCTTGATAAAAATAAAGACGTATTGGTCAGCAATGACTAGGGAAAATTGGAAAAAGAGGAAAACCACTTTATGGTAGTAGGTCGTTATTGAACATGACACTTTCACTCCATCACCATGACTATTGGGGTGGGGTTATGTGCTTGACGGTTATCATACCTATGGTCTATCACACAATCCATCACTTTTGTTTTTGGTCAATGCTGCCAATTCTTTCAGACTATTTGAGTTGGGTTATCTACTTGAAGGTTATCATACCTATGGTCTATCACACCATCCATTACCTTGGATTTGGGTCAATGCCACCAATTCATTCATTGTTACCAATATGTTCAAGAGAAGTCACCCTCTATAGTACCATACACCTTCATTTTTGTGACTGCCATTCCTGAACCTTGTGTCATCAGTCAAATTCCATCTCTAAAAATCACTACACTCGTTTCATGTCGTCGATGTGGGATACATCAAGGCCCTACTATGATGAGTCACTTCTTGTTGACATCAACACATTATCCAAGAATTTGACTTAGAAATACCCATTCAGCACCTTGAAGCTTGCATGCATCAATGAAAGGTTTCTCGCTTCCAGTGATAGGCATACATCAATGGCCTTCGACCAAAAGACTTTGTATAGTGTTTGACATCAAATCATCTATTCAAACCATGCAGAATGTACTGCAGTATCTTGAGGATCATTATCCTTATCGGTGATTTATCTCGCATTTGTTAACAACTTACGTCATTGGCTGGTAGTCAAATGCTGTCTTCCCATGTTCGACTTGATATCACATGTTCACATGGTTAGACTTGTACTTGAGTGAATGGTTGCATGATATTGAAGACATTGGATCTAGCTTCATCTACCCGGGCTGTGATTTCATGTGTACTAAATCATATGTACAATGGCTCTACATTGATGGTCATTCCGATCATGGGTCTATATATGTAGACAATTGTTTATGTACATGTACTGAAAGTTTATAAGCTATGCATGGGTATGCCTTCCCTCAGTAATTTATGTAAAATTAAATATCATGATATATGTATTGTAATTGATGCAAGTCACCTTCCACTTTGATAACTCCTCATCACATCATAAAGCATTTCATTTAACATTGGCATTTTTCTAACTTCATGATTTAGGCGGCAGCTAATACAAATCCATTTGGGCACATCAAATACAAACATTAAAATCAATGTTTTAGGGCTCATCAAACCCTAATTTTAGTTCTTTCATGCCCTAAACAAATCACCCCTTTGAATGCGTCCTTCCCAGATAGTTTCATGGCTTGAAGACATCTAGAAATAGCCTCTAGAGGGACTAGCACAGGTAAGCCCTTATGGAAGTGTGTTGTAGAGAAGCTAAGTCCACTATCAAGGTACTCTGCATAGCACTTACGCTTCCTTTCACATGTGTTGGGCGAGAATGAGCGAAATTCACATAGGTTTTAGGCAATATTCTTATCTTTTGGAGTCATCTAGAAATTTCCCTCACTTATCAACTCCTATGAGCTCGAAAATGGATGAGGAAAGAGTTAAGGTGCATCCTATCCTCTCACCCCTTCCTCCATGGAACTAATTCTAAGTATGGAACGCCATTCAATGCCACCATTAATGACAAAAGCTCCTTCATCTTCCTATAAATTGACCACTCATCTAAGTGATCACGGGTTGGATTATGTTGAATTGTAAGGAGATAATGCCACTATGGGATTTGGCTTTGAAGTAAGTATGGTGATGCTACAAGTTTTTCATGCTTTTGATGTGATGTGGATGGGATCCAAGCTAGAGGAATGGCTTTGAATCACACGCCGATTGTTGTAATTTCTTCTTCTATCTAATAAAGTGTTTGAACCTTTTTCCCATATTTTTGTATTGTTTAATAATGCTTATGTGTGTGAATTGTATCTCTTCACTTATATTCAATAGATCATAAGCTTTGATCCATTTTTGTCTTCTATTATGTTTAGAGGGTACTTCTTAAGCGAATTAAGTACAGGAAGGAGCAACGGAATCGATACAAGGGAGACGAGAGGAAAGCGAAACTATAGGTAGGCTCTCTATCTGATCATCTTATCTATTGTTTATAGGAAAAGTCTAAAACACTTTAAACTATTGTTCTAGATAAAACTACTTATCTATGGAATCAGTATTTATCCATAGATACTAAATTCTCCAAAACACTTGCCTCTTTGGACAACTTGTTGAAAATCATCAATACATATAAAACCCACATCAAAAGGTTGTTCCTCATGAATAATTTTTTTAATATAATTCACTTTTATATAATTAATTCCAATGAAACATTGAGGATCATAGTCATAATGGGAAAATTAAATAACCAAATTCCCTCAATCTCTTCGACTTCTTTGATTCTGTTCCCTTTGGCTCGGATATTAATGTCACCAAAATTTATTGGGAAATTAGGCTAGAGTTTCTTTCACATCTTACTCAACTTTTTGGCTTGCCCATACAAAACAACTTGATTAGCCACTTCTCTCAAACCAAGTATTTCTGTAATATATTAGGGCCCAAGATAGGGACCAACTTCGCTGCCAGAAACTATGATGTATAAAAATAATTCTTCAACAAACCAATGACCTATTGATTCTAGGACTTCTTTCATATTATCACTTATTCTGGGAGGTATTGTTCCAAACAAGACATGATACAAAGGAATCAAAACATAGTGGAAAAGATCATAAAAATGGTATTTAAAATTAGACTCTCATAAAATAGGAGCAAAATTTTGAATCGGTAGTTGCTGGTCAGATGGGAAATTCCATTTCATGGGGGGAAATGGGATCGATGAAATAACAACATCTAACAAATATTCATACGTACAAAAAATATAAGTGAATGTGGGGGAAGATAACACTAAAAATTTCACTCAATCTGTGATATTCTGTTACAACAGGGCAACTTAGTTTAGGCATTTCCCCGCATCCAAAATACTATGGATTATTCAGATCCGTTTAATTTTACAACTCTTAGGATGTTTTTCCCCATATAATATGCTTCTAATTTTAATAAGAAATCTAACAGGCTTCTTAAAAATAACTAGTGGATAACCATTTTTTCCTTTAAGCTTGAAACCCTCTTCTCTCAACCATTCTTCAATTACTATATCATAATTCTATTGACATTTCTTCAAGTCAATACTTCAAAACTTATGAAGGAACTCAAAATAATGTGGTATTTTTGGGGGACTCAGCTTATATATGGTCGGTGACACTTCATATTTGCACGAGGTTATCAAAATTTCTTGATAGTCAAATATTGTCTGGGTTTTAATATCAGCGTGAGAGAGAATCCACAAAATCATGTCATAATAGGGAAACATTCTTCCCCTAGTTTCTACTTTATGTAACTCTATTGCTTTGATTTCTTCAAACTATTTTTTTATTCTTTCAGTAGCTCTTGAGATTTTTAACCATTCTGTTTACTCAAAGAATTCAAATATCTCATGTCAGTTCATTGTACCTACATTTTACATCTTGTAGGTTGAATCTTACATAAGTAATGTGCCAAAGTTCACTTGTTGTGTTGGTCCAACATCCATGCTCTTAATATTTTCTTTAAGCTACTCTATTTGTTGCTTTATCGCTATAGATTTCCCCTTTTTCCCATTATATAAAATGTAAAAAGTAACAGAGGATATATGAATTTATCTTATTTAAAATTTGAAATTGAATAGAAAAATTTGTAAAAAAATGTTCTCCTTACACAGAACTTTTTGAAACTGTGATTGTTTTTCACATTTTAAGAGTTGTAAAGATTAAGAAATTATATCTAAGTTTTAATTATTCAAAAAATTTAATTGAATTCAACAACTTATAAAAAAAAATAACATTATTCTTACACATTTTTTTTTGAAATTGGTACTGTGTTGCCTCGTTTCAGTACTACTTCGAACCAAAGTTAAGAGAACAACAGGCAAGTAAAAGACCTTAGAATCTTAAATTTTCCAATAGAGAGTTTCTCTCTTTGGGCATTTTATGACCTGCAAATGTCAATACAACATACATAAGTTTTGCTTATTTAAAAGTTGAAATTGCACCCACGAATCTCTAAACAAAATGAGATTATGCTTACAGAGTTTTTTGAAAATGGTACATGGTTTACTGAATTCAAATTTTATTCAAAAAATATTTTAGAAAATAGCATGCACACAAAATAGCCTAAAATCTTAAAATCTTGTTTAGAAAAATGTGAAAATCGCAAACGAACATGTGCATTAATTCCCTATAAATAGGCCAGACTATTTTGTTTTCAGGAATGAGAAAGGCATTAAACTATATATACTATATATATATAATTATTTATATTATATATATATAATTTATTATTATATTTATATATATATATATATAATATATTAATATAATATATTATATATATATTTAACAAATAATCACTTGAACGTGAAACGAGAAATTTTGAAAATGTTTATTACAAAGTACATTGTACACAAATGAACAAAAATATTATTGTATTCACATGATCAGATGGATCAGAATTCAGGCGGTCAACCAGTTAGGTGTTTTCTTATTTTATGATTAACTTGTTATATCTAAATTCTGACTATACTATAGTAATCGTATTTCTTTATTGCGCTGATCATACATTTGGGAGGTCAAAAAGTTGCACATTTTGTGATTCACCTATTATATCCAAACCCATACTATACCATATTCGAGTGGTTTCATTAGGTTAGATAGTTTGAAGGTAGCGCAATGCTGGGGTCCAGAGGTCCCTCAAATTATTTATAATAAAGTTCGTAGTCAGCCCGAATTTCTAGTGACATGGTCAGAAGGTCAGGTAGTCTAGAGGTTAAGTTTTTTTTACAAAATGCTTCTCGGTTGATTATGTGACTTAAGTCTTTAAAATAAAAAAGTAATGCTTTCTTTTATGATGCATGAAATAAGAAAAGGCTTCTTGTAAACCTGATAACATGAATGAAAAATATTTCTTGAATTTTTATAGAGCATGTATCATGGAATGAGTGAGTATTTCCATTTTATTTCAAATGATAAAGAACATTAACAGTAACACACAAGATTTTTATTCCTCTTGTGTTCAACTAATTTATGCTCATGTACTAACTACAATTGAGAAACATATGGAATTCTACCTTTATCTTGTGTGCATTATTTACTGAACATTAGCAATAAATAATCGATTAGTAAATATTTAAATAATTTTTTGGATTCTAGTCACTTGAAACTAGTAATCAAGACTAGATTCGGTAATTTCTAAATAAGTGTTTACATGTGTCATAGTTGAAGTTAGTAATGTAAACTATGTTTGATAACCACAAAGAAAATTATTCAGGGAGCATAAATCATTTTATATACTTGGTATACATAGAACTATTCCTCCAACTAAAATACAAGGTTGTTTTGAATTGTTTTTCCCAAATAATTCAAAGATATTTTTGCGACAAAATGCTTTGAATACACTTGCATCATGTGTGGTAATATTGTAATGAAAGCAATGAATATGAGCCATATAAAAATAGCAGGGACAAATGAGTAACAAAAGTTTTGGATTTAGAATGTCTGAAGAAAGGAGAGTATATCTAAGATAACCACAAATATCATAGCTATCTTCTTTTTTAGGAGTTTCCTCTCTGATGGAACAAATGTCGAATTATCTTGCACAATGCATAACTACAACATCAAAAAGAAAAAAATCTATGAACATTGACTAGTGACATGAAAGGAAATAGAACTGATAACATTTGTCTTTGTTTCAATTAGAATCTTGGAAAAGGAGTAGGAAAATGGAATATTACTCAATTATTGGAAGATATATATTGTGTCCTCTCTTAGAAAAAATCTATTAACTAACTCTTTGATTAGGGTTTCATAGAGATACCTTGTATGTCCAAGGATCCTTAGATTGACTTAATTTTAATCATTTTTTTTGTTTTTTTTATTCATAGCTCACTCATGAAATACCATCTCTATACCTCTAGTAAAATTGGATGAGAAAATACAAAGAGAGATAAGAAAAACAAGGAAAACCTGCAAAATTTTGTTTTCTAACAATGACAGCAATAGATGAGTATGCATAATACATGGTGGTTCTAGCATTCGAGAAGCATGAAATTTCCTGCAAGGTTGGCAACTAAGACAATATAAGTGAAAATCAAACATAACCATGTATAGATTGCTTAATATTTAACAAACAACTTTTTTTCCCTTGTCATGAAAGCATGTTTTCTTTTTTTATTGTTGTATTACAACAACAATAGTTAGATTTCATTAAATATCAATACCAAGTTGAAGCACATAGGGAGACAAGGCCTAGTACAAAAACCAATATATCATAATTTTTCTTGTGAAAAAAAATACCTCAGTATCAAGTAAAACAAAAAAAGTTTGAAAAGGACGACAATAAAATATTCCATTTATGGCATCCCGCTTTGCCTAGAAATGAGTTTCACATTATTTTTTTTTTTCTAGTTACTGGATTCAATGAGCTAGAGTTGCAACTTGTACCGTTTTGCAGGCAAAAGAACAATATAATACGAAGTCCACAAGAAAGGGAGAAAATTGTTTTTTTTTTGCAAAAGCACATGATAAAACAAATACTAAGATTGAAAATCACAAAATTATAGGGAAAATTATGCATTGTGAGATTAATTATCATATTAACATTAAAATATTTAAATGTGCAATATATGCAGACTAGTTTCAATTCCATAAATGAGTGCATTATTAACTATATCATGATTATGTGGATGCATAATATCTCTATAGTGAGTACATAAAATGGAAGGTGAGTTTACTCAAAGGGTATTTCATAAAACATATCAAAAATATTAAATAATAGGTAATAAGTACCTAAAAAACAAATACCTATTTATCCATAAATTTATGCTTTTCTGCCCCCTCAGTCACTGCACTTTTTGAATTGTGCGGCATGTGCTTTGGATCATCATTGACCTAAGTTCATTGATTCATTGATAATATTGTTATAATAAAAATATGTGGCTGGAGAGAAATTGTAGAGACATTTTTTGTTATACTCTGTAACTCTGTTTTAAAATGCTCATTAACATATGTCTTTTATTACTGTATTGATGAAAATAGCAGTTTATTCCTCGAATTCAAGGCTAAATGAAACTGAATTAACATTGAACATAGTTCTACTATGCCTAATGAATACAAGGATAAAAGCACTTGATTCAATGATTGAACAAATTTCAACATTTTGGAAGTAATTGTGTCCAAATGTACAATTTTAGTGATATTTTTATGAATCATAATAATTTCCATATTATTATAGAGAAAGAACAAACTCAAACATGACATGAGATATCGAAAATAAGAGATCAGGTTACCAATGATTCATAAAATATTTTACAGATTTCTCAATCTCTTGTTTACAATATATCTAGAATACGAAATTGTATATGTCAAAAAATAAATACACAAAATACCTAAGAAAATATTGTTAAAAAAAACATTATGGTAGAGAGAAACTAAAATTTGTCATAATGATATTCAAGGACCAAAAAACCCTAGGCTCTGTGCGAATGCTCTGCTCTGATCTAAGTGTGTTATCCCTATCTTTCGCTTCCTCGGAGCCGCTAACGCTCGAACCCTAGCGCCCCTGGTGAACTCTCCGCCATGGATACGCCCTCAGGAGGGGCGAGACCATCCCCCCCTCCTCCAAACGTCTCCGCCTCTGACATCTCTAGACCTGCAACATCTCTGTTCCTTCCAGGTGCCTTCCCAGGAATGGATCAGAGCATAATACCGGTTGGCAACGAAGCTGAACACTCAGCAACACGTGAAGAGGCTGCAAAAGATAACGGCGTACATCAAAAGTCTCTAGTGTCACAGCCAAAGGCAACATCGACAACATGCATGCCGAAAACTGCAGAAAGAATCAAAGTCGACCTTCCCAGTCATTGAATCAACAACGAAATCCAATTCATGAAGGACCATGCACTCATCGACAAATTTCTTGGCTTCTGGCCAATTGAAAAAGCCCTGCATGGCTGGATCACTTCAAAATGGAAACCCAAAGGACAAGTCACTCTGCAGCTTGGTCCCAAAGGCTTTTTCACTACAATTTCCACTGTCTGGAGGACAAATATCGCATATTTGAGGGTGGTCCATACTTCTTTAACTCCTCAGGTCTGTACCTTCGAGATTGGAAAGCCAAGTTCAACCTAGAAAAAGAAGACTTCAGCTGGGCTCTAGTATGGATTCGTATGTACTCCCTGCCTTCAGAATACTGGAAAGAGGAAACGTTAAAGGACATAGGAAATAGCCTGGGGGTTTTCATCAAAGCTGCTGAGGAAACCAAAAATCGAAGATATACCTCCTACACAAGGATCTGCGTCCAGATGCATCTAACCAAAGCTCTTACAGATTCGGTAAGTCTTTATCATGATGATTCTGAGTGGATTCAACCATTAGACTATGAGCGTATTCCTTTTCATTGCCGTAAATTCCATGAACACGACCACCTTTTCTGCGATTTTCCTCTGAATACTCAGCCCAAGACCCATGCTAATGAGACCAGCAAAGATTCTGAAGGATTTACTAAAGTCCCTAATCGTCGTCGGTATGCAAAGAAAAATCTTGTAATCCCTGTTAGCCCCAAAGAGCCTAAAACCTAGAATAGATTCCTTATCCTTACCACTCAAGACTCCTCAGAGTAGAAAAATGAAGATCCTCAGGCGATCCCTGCCCCCCTCTTCCTCCCAAAGTATCAAAACTACTCTGCTTCCCTCAGCCTCTACTCCATCCAGCCTTCTAAATTTTACTGCCTCGGAGGAACCTGTCACAAAAATCGGCATGCAGTATTCTTCAATGGAGCTTGATGCAGCTCTAGCTCTCAGTCTACATGACAATACAATAGGGGAAGATCAGAACACTCCTATAATAATGGACGAGGATCCAGAGCATGTTAGCTTGGAAGGTCTGGATATCCTCAAATTGGAAACAACATGCAAGCAAAAAGAGTACAATTCAATACCACCATGGGAGATCGACAGGCTAGAAGGAGCTCTAACCAAAGCTTAGCATAATAAATGTCTAGGTATACAAGCTGGAAACCCTTGGGATGGAAATAAAATCCTAAGAGAAACGAAGAAAAGAGGGTGCAAAATAGATCTGCAAAGGACTATCATCATAGGACTGGGAGATTCCCAAAGTTGACAAAGTTCTACAAACCCCAACCCCATTGTTCCTCATGAAGCTCATCTCCTGGAATGTGAGAGGGCTTAATAGCCCCTCAAAACACAGAATGTTAAAAAACTTGATCCAGCAAGAAAAGCCTTCTTTAGTTTTTCTTCAAGAAACAAAAAGTAACAACACTTCTATAGAAAGAATCCTCAATAAGGTCTGGTTAGGAAACAACTCAGTTTCAGTGGACGCCTCAGGAGCCTCCGACGGGCTAGCAATCATGTGGAACCCGCAGGTTCTCACTCTTCATGACTTTCATGCCACCCATTTCCTCATTCAAGCATCATTCCATCTCATCGGGACAAACATTCATGGTCTTCTCTCAAATGTTTATTTTCCGCAAGTCTTACAACAAAAACTGGAGCTTTTGGATACACTCACAGTTCTCAATTCTAATAGACAGTTTCCCCTCTGGATTAGTGGTGGTGACTACAATATTATAATGGCTCTGGAGGAGAAAAATGGAGGTAGACCGAGGTTAGAAGGTGACAGCATTGGTTTCAAAGAATTCATTCAAAGCAATCAACTAATGGATATTCAGACTTCAAATTGTATATACACCTGGACCAATAAACGAAGGGGAACCCAGAATATTGCTTCTAGGCTAGATCATTTCCTCATCTCGGACAACGCCATTCACCTGGGAGGGGATTTTCATGCCTCCATCTTGCCCCAGGGAGGATCAGATCATTGGCCCATTATGTTACAATGGTCACGACCAGGTAAAAAATGTAATCAACCTTTTTGTTTTGAAGCCTTTTGGTTCTCAAATCCCAACTTAAAAGAAATGGTCTGTGAGGCTTGGAAATCCTTTATCCCCCGTGAAGGAGCCAAAATGTTCCAATTCCAACAGAAAATAAAAAACCTTAAACAAGTTCTCAAATTCTAGAAGAGAACTCAATTTGGCAATATTCTAGAGAATCGAAACAAGTTGGAGTAGCAAATGTGCTCACTTCAACAGATCATCATCCTGGAGGGAAGGACAGAAGTACATTCACATCAGGAGCAGATCCTTTGGACTGAAATTGAAGCATGCAGGCAACAAGAAGAAATCCTGTGGTGGCAAAAGTCCAAAATCAGGTGCCTCAAGGAAGGGGAGAAGAATACAAAATTCTCAATCCACAATTCAAAGAAGAATGCACAACAATGTAGCCTTCATTAATAATCATCAAGGGGAGAGATTAGAAGTGCATGAAGATATAGAAAAGGAATTCAAAGAGTAATTTCAAGAAACTCTTAAGGAACAACCAGGCAGCAGAGAAATAGCCATTCGAACTATCACGCAACACATCCCTAAAATCATAACGGAGGACCACAACAAAAAGTTGCTACAACCCGTCTCAATGCAGTAAGTAGAAGACGCGATGGCCCAACTCAAGGATGGAAAGGCACCTGGTCCTGATGGTTTCACCGCCAACTTCTTTCATGAGTTCTGGGAGCTCATCAACATAGAGGTTTGGGAACTAGTGGAAGAATCAAGATCTATGCACTGGATTCTCCCCTCCCTAAATGCTACTTTCTTAGCATTGGTTCCTAAAGGGAATGAGCCAAATACACTCGACAAATATAGGCCGATTGCATTATGCAATGTCATCTACAAACTCATCTCCAAAGTATTTGCGAACAGGCTCAAACCTCTCCTCCCTCTTCTCATCTTGCCAGAGCAGACTGGATATGTAGAAGGGCATCGAATAATGGATGGAATTATTCTTTCAAATGAAGTGATCCACTCCCTGAAACTTCTCAAAAATCCAGGTATGATTCTAAAGCTTGATCTCTCCAAAGCTTTCGATAAACTTAGCTGGGACTATATACATTAAATGTTATTGGCATTTGGCTTCAATGCCACATGGACAAGGTGGATAACGAATCTCATCTCCTCTCCTTGTTTCTCGATCCTGCTCAATGGCTCTCCCTTGTCGCCCTTCCGCTCCTCTAGAGGTATTCGTCAAGGGGATCCCCTATCCCCCTTCGTTTTTGTCCTCATGGCAAAAGGGCTTAGTCGTCTGCTTCACCATGCTATCTCCTCTCATGTTCTAAGGGGCATCTCTCTACATGGTCTGCATCCTTTATCCCATCAACAGTTTGTAGATGATACAATGCGTTTTGGTCACTGCTCATCTCAAGAGGCAAAACCCTTCAAAGCCCTACTTTCTCTCTTCTCTGAAACCTCTGCAACCTCTATCAATGCCTCCAAATCCCAACTTTTCTTTTTCAATACCCCAGCCACTACTCAAAAAAACATTGCTTGAATTTTGGGATTCTCCATAGCAGCGCTTCCCTCGAAATACTTGGGGGCTCCTCTGTTGGACTCTGTCATTAAACATGCCTCCTGGAGGACGCTTCTTGACAAATTGGAATCAAGACTCTCCTCATGGACATTCCACTCACTCAACATGGTTGGCAGACTCATACTGATCAAATCTGTTCTCCAAGCCATGCCTTTGTATCTTTTTTCTATTCTGGTAGCGCTCAAATGGGTTCTCAAGGCAATCCGCAATCTTCAAAGAAACTTTTTGTGGGGCTCTACGGGTCTCAATAGAAAATGGGCTCTTGTTAATTGGAATGAAGTCTGCCAGCCAAAATTAGGTGGGAGGATTTGATTAATAGATCCTCTCCAAAGCAACAATACAATGGGAGCCCTTATATGGTGGAATTGGATTGCGAAACCACACATCCCCTTGGCATGGCTTTGGCAAGAAAAATATGTGCCAGGAAGTCAATGGGACGACCTCATAAGAATCAGCACTACCATTCCAGGCTCCATGATTTGGAATGCCGCCAAGCTTCACAGCACTTTCATACAAGAGCACAGCTTCTGGGAAATTCATTCAGGTACCACAGCTAGGTTCTGGGAGGATTCATGGCAATAGCTTCCAAAAATAGCCTCTCTTTTCCACAAGCCAATCTGGCAGGCTTCTATGCAGCAAGCTAAGCTTACCCATTTTCATCAATTCTGGCAGTAGCAACCGTCTCAAGAATTTAAACTATGGAAACCTGCTAGCACCTGACAGATTGATTGGCAAGGGGAAACCTACACAGAAATTGATCAGGACCTAAATCACAGAAGAATCAAGCACTTGGATCAGCAGGACAAACTGCGATGGGGACATAAGCCAAGAGGAATGTTCACCACCAAGGAAGCATACCAGTTGCGCTACTCCAACACTCAGACAGAAAGGGATTAGCTCTGGGACCAGGTGTGGCAACCAGGAATTTGGCCTAAGGTTTCCACCGTTCTATGGCTCTTAAGTAAGAGGTGTATCCTTACATGGGACAATTTGAAAAAAAGAGGATTCATTGGACCATCGAGATGTTCCAACTCCAATCTCAACTCTGAATCCATCTTGCATCTCATGGACACCTGTCCTCTAGCTACTCAGTTATGGGAGAAAATTGATCAATGTAATAGAAGATTAGGAAAATGGTAGGGAGATATAACAGACACCATAAGAAAATGGCCAAAGCTCCCTTTCCATAGCCCTCTTCTAAACTCGTTGTGGAATCTCATCCCAGGATTTCTCTATTGGATACTATGGAAGGAAAGGAACAACAGAGTTTTCAACAATACCAGCAAGCCAATTGAAACTCTATGGCTTCTTTTGAAGCAAAATATCCAAGAAACTCTAGCTATTAGACATTCGCAAGACACAGATTTGCCAGACTCTCCTCAAGATCGCCTCATCATGAAAGCTTGGAATCTGGATTTGTCCTGTTTGACCCATGTCAAATCTCGTCCTCCTACCAGTTCTGCCTCTCCTCTCAAGTGGTCCCCTCCTGCGTCAAGCTCTTACAAATTGAACTTTGATGGGGCAGCCAAGGGCAATCTTGGGCCAGCTGGTTATGGAGGGGTCTTCAGGAACGAAATGGGTGTAGCATTGCATATCTACTATGGAACAACTGGCAAGGATACCAACAACTTTAAGGAATTGGAAGGATTATGGAAAGGAATTTGCATAGCAGATCAAAAAAACTTCTTCCCGCTAGAGGTAGAGGGTGACTCCCTTATCCTAATTATAGCAGCTACTAGGATTCAAGCAGGTACCTAGGCAACTAAGATAGCTTCTAGTTGGAGGTTGCTCAGTAGATTGGAAACTCTAGAGGAATAGCTCCGACACCCCCATAGCATTACATTCAAGGATGTAAGATGCACGGCCAATAAAGTAGCAGACAGATTGGCCAACCAAGGGGTCAACCAGCAGCTCCCTTCCTTCTCAGGTCCTCTTAGTGACTCAAATGATGGATAAATCAAATAGGAATGCACTTTTTTGGTGCAACAGGACTACCCGATCCCGGCTGTGGGTGATTGACATGCTAAAGGGTACGATGGAGGTGCGTCGACAAGGCAGGTGGCATCCCACATGCGCCATCTGTAATGCTTATGGGACAGCGAGCTGGTCTCACACACCTTTATTAATGGCTGCATTAACGCTGCCCTTCAGTTGCCTGGTTAATTACGCAATGGCTCTCAGGCTGTTCGTCACTCCCGCGGTTCCGGTGCAGGCCTTCAACTCTATAAAGGTTGATGCTCTGGGAAACTCTCTAAGCCTCTCTCTTAGCTGGTTTCTGTTAGTTTGTCTCGGTTGGGTTTCAAGAGCCTTCTTTGTCGTCTTCTTCTGCTCAGCTCCCGCTCTAGGGGCTCACAGCTTTCTCTGGGCTCCATCTCCGCCTCTTTCTGAGCATTCATTTTCCATTCATCTCCCTCTGTGCATTCACCCCTTTGTGTATTTGCCCCTCTATGCATTCGCCCCTCTATGTATTCGCCCCTTTGTGCATTCGCCCCTTTGTGTCACTTCTTGGTGTAGCACTATGCCACGAGAAGGACTCAGGATGGTGAGTAGGCGAGGTGGCTCCCGTGGTCATGCCACCCATCAGCACTCCTCCACCACCTCGGACCCTTCCTCGGATGCGCGAGAGTTTGGTCGCTCCAATTATCCTGCCACCAGACGTGGCAGGGGTAGGGGAAGAGGGCGAGCTAGGATCGAAGCCTGTGAGCATAATGCACATCCCACTGCCCATTTCCGCATTCCGTGCTCCCTGGCAAACTCCTCCTTCATAGTTTCGATAACGATTGAAAAGTTTGAGAATGCCAGGGGTTCGAGAGCAGCTCAACTTGGGGTTCATGCAGACCAGAGGATGGCAAATCCAAATGTCAACCAGCGCAAGGTCACAGGAGGCCTATCCGCTATGAATTCTGAAGTCAATGCAGGTCCGAGCATGCCAGCAAGAGGAGAGCCTTCTGGTTCAAAAGTCCATCCGTCAGACTCAAGTGACTCAGATAAATTTGGGTGCAAGATCATTGAGGAATAGCCGTCTACCTCAGGTGACGAATGAACCAGCCCGTGCCTCCATTTTTGTACTGTAACCGAAGAAGGAGTTCGCCTCCCTTTTAATTTACTGTGCTCGTGCCTATTTCAGGTCTCTGTCCACTCCACATGTTGGAGTCTGTTATTGTTCTATTTATGTTAGTTTTAGTTCATGAGATAGCAGGGTTTAATTTGGCGATGGATCGCTGCATGGTTAGTTTTGGAGTTTTTTTGGAATGGTTAGTGTTCCCGGAAGTTAAAAACTCTGATGTAAGTCTTTCACTAGATCCTTAGTCAGGATGACAAGAATTATTCTGCAAGATGCCAACTTCATGGCAGGAATCTTCGAGGCCGCTACCCCGCTGTAACACTTTTTTATAAATAATAGTAGTATACCAATTGAGGAAAAAAAAAATTGTCATAATCCCTAAGTAAGATTGATTACATAGGTCAATAATTTTTTTATCAGAAGAGCTCACATTTCAAAATAATTCATATGTTTATTATTCAGAACAACAATACTGTGATACAAAAAAGGGATCACTGCTTTCAAATAGTGCATATATCATTAACAATCCATAAAAGAATCATTATCACAACAAAGCATTGGAAACTATGAACATGTGTTGTGGTAAACAATAAGATATTAGCTTGAAATGGAAAAACAAGTGGCTACAAAAATGATGCATGAATGTGACCATGTACCACTGATGATAGTGAGCCAAAAAATTATCTGACATTATTTTTATTGCACTTAGCATTAGGAAAAGCATAGGTTCCTTATACTATAGCTAAATCTACTATATCTTTCAAGTTGATATACATTACAAGAGGAAACAAATAAACTTAGAAAACAAAAATAAGATGCACAATTTTTTAATTCATTACATAATGAATTTTCAATTATATATAGTTGCAATGAAACACTATGTATGTTAGGAAATAAAAATCATTGTGCAACAAAGCCAATTAACACAAGAACACAACCTCCGAATAAACACTTGTGCAAATATAAAAATATAATTTCTAGAAGATTTGATATATGTGACAAAAAAATGTGTAAATGTCCTTGGAGAGCCCCCCCTTTTTTTGCCACATAACATCTCATTGAGCATGTACATAAATCAAGCAATTCAGATACTTATGGTGCTTCTTTATTTGCCTTTTTTTCAAGAAGAAACAAAAAAACATTTTGAGAAAAGACTAGAAAAGAGAAATGAGATACAAAATCTCTTAATCCATTGCATAATAAATTTGCGATTGTATATGACTTCATCACAACACTATATAGCTCAGAAAACAGGAATAAAAAAAAAAATCATATTATAAAATGAACACTGCATGAAAAAATAGTTATTCAAATAGGAAATAATGATGATTTGATATATGGAAAAATAAAATAAAAACAAAGTTATCTCAATTCTCTTGTGCTGCCTTCTTTTAACATAGGGAATTCAATTGTTCATATATAAAAATGAACACATTGGTACACATCCCTAACAAAAGACAAATCCAGAGGTTATAGCAAATGAGAATCGAAGACAAGATTTTAACAATGGAGATGAAAACATCATCATACATATAATATGGCATATTAAATATTCTACAGTTGCATTATGTTAATGTGGAACTAATATGTAATGTTCTTATTAAAAAAAAACAAGACCATAGTCTCATAAAATTTTTGATATAACTGAAATATCATATTACATAGTGCGCATTTTGCTCTTGGTTTTCATCTAGAGCATGAAAACTTACAAGAAAGAGTGAAACAAGAACTAGTTATTAAAAAAAACAAAATAAAGTTTTCTCGATTGAGATATTTCAGCACATATCCAAAAAACACTGGACTAAATGTTTTGTGTTTTATAATTCTGCAATCTACAATTTTATATTAGTATTTATGCAAGTATTTGTGAATTATCAATTGGTGCCATATAGAAAATAAAAAATGAAAAGAGAAAGAATAGCTTATCTATCAAAATGTATGAACTTGATGTACAAAACAAAATTTTTGTTGCTGGTTACAACTCTCTTATCTCAATAATAATGTTGTTAACTATTAAATTAAAAAGACCTCCACTAAAAATATTTCTTAAACTAAAAATTGTAGATGATATGCTCTGCACATATTCCTGAAAGCTTGTCTCAGCAATAACTGGGCAATCTTCTTTTAGCTATGTCATCTACAACATACAATCAATTTTGCAATTCTCCATTTACAACGTACATTCAACACTACGTTCATAGTTAAATGTTGTGCCATCTTTATAAATTGTGCATTTATCTATGGTTGGATGAACATTTCGTTTGAATTTATTGCGAATTCGATGAAAATGAGGATAAAAAATTTTCAGCTTTGAGCACTCCTTGAATCTCTGTTTTTTTTTTTTACCCAAGGAAAATTGAGTTGTTAGATCCAATATGTATTATCAAAATCCAAGATTTTGTACATCAAACTAAAACTATTGTTACTTGAACAAAAAAAAAAACTATTGGTAAATATATCTATGTTCTTGACATTAAAAAAGGCAATAAATGTGTTCTTGCAAGTTTATCATTCAATGGGTCAAGAAAATTTGTTGATCCATAGTGTAATTGTTGACTCCCTTTCACATCATTTATGACAATTCCTTTGAGAAAATATAAGGAAGTAACATTTGACACCAATTCATATTTTATTTTAAAAGAATGGTCTTTATGACTATCATTCAATAGAAGTTCCAGTTAAGTAGTGTATGCAAAAAATAATGAGGTGATCATTACCTTGATAACAATGCAAAACAAAGATACAATAACATAGTTTGAAAGAAAATATTATATTTTTTTTTCAAAATGAAACTATAGTTATTTTAACAATAGGCTTACAATTGCATTTCCCTCTGTAGCTTCACTGCCTTTTATATTGATTTCTATTTTCCTTTTATTTTGGTGGCAACCTATTACTATTTCTCCTATTGAACCAACTGCATATCAATCACTTGAGACAACAAGTTATGTATTGTTGTATCTAGATCCATTCTATTTTTTTCATAGTTGTATAATTGATTCAACCGTGAATTTGTCGTGTAACACTATGCAACATTTTGCATCTCTTCATTCATAAATACACTTGTTTCTTATCAAAAAATTTGTAATTCAAAGACTATTTCCAATATTAAACATGTTTCTAAAATGCTCCATAAGATCATTGGCCATGTTGACTTTGACAATTTGTTGGTCGTGGTTATCAACCAAATCAACCTAGTGTAGTAGCCACGGCTTTGCATGAGAGTTAGTTCTCTTAGTTTATGTTGGCCCATAAATTACCAATATATCACCTTCAAAAAAATTTATATGCTCCTAAGCATATTTCAATGATTGACAAGTTTGTTGGTTACATTATTCTTTCTTTTCTTATATGCAAAGTCAAAACAAAACAACATGCTTCAAAAAACACTGATATTGATTTAATGCAGACATTTCATTTGACTATACAAACATTTAGTGCACTACAAACCTAACCTTTTTGGATTCTCAATTTCTACCATTTATTCTTCTGATATTTTTCTGCTAGAGCTATATGTTTCCATAATATTTTTCCAAATGACTATACCAATCGTTGCTTGAAAATGAAAAAGCAAATCGTCAAATAAGAGACAAGTGTATAACAAACATTTAAAAAAATATATACTCTATAGTGAAAAATTATATATACATGAATTCTATTTTTATGGTATTATTAGCCATTGTTAGTTGCTATGTAGGAAACATGCATGAGTTACAAGAAGAAAATGTTTTATAGATTTCATTGGAAAATATAAATATAGTTCACTTCTCGAAAAGTGGTATTCAAAATTACGATGGGAACATTTTATTTATTTATTTTTAAGTCAAAATAATTTGCACAAGAAATAATGGAATATGAACTACAAGCTAAAGAAAATAATACTATTCATTATATGGAGAAAAATGCAACAAAATGAGAATGAAAATGTGTAAATTCCATGCCAAGCATGGAATATAAATCTATAGTTATACAAGGAAAACAAACAAATTCGTGTTCATGGTTTGAAGATTTACTAGAATTTGATATTTGCATATCTTTGTCATTTTCTTATTTTTTGTTGTGAAAAATTCCTTTGTTTTTCACTATTTACAAATCAAGGCATCTGTCAAAGGTGCACATTTGCAATTGTGACAAATATTGTGACAAGTCAACAATGAAATTGTATAATACGAACATTGGAAAACTCACTCAAGGTGACAAAAAAGATATGGTAATACAAATTCTATGATGATATGTCCAATAAGCATTATATACATGGAAAGAAATAGTACTAGCTCAAATATTTGTCAAAATGTGATATAACATTGAGCTATAGTTAGTAGGTGGTTTTTTTGTGTGAAAATTGAAGACATTAGTTTGCATAAAAGAAAGTAGTTTGTTTTGTTGATGGCTATTTTGCAACATGTCCAAATTGAGATCACCAACAAGCATAATTGGGTAGTTGTTCCATGTGTGTTCTAAACTTAATTTGGTGAAATTAATTATTTCTTCAATGTTTGCATTTGGTGCAATATATATATTTGCAACTATAATGTTTTTTTTTTCAACATGGAATGTTGTAATTGTTGATTCAATTTGGTATTTTGTATAAGTGAAATGATTCTCAGCCACAATATTTTTTCCATAGTATGTGATAATTCCGTGTAAATGGCATAAATGTGTGTAGTCATATTTGCTAGACAAGAATGGATTCGATGGGGATGATTGTTCTTGGAAGCAAAGAATGTCAACACTCATTATATATTCAAAAATTATATCTTTGAAATTCAAGGACAAATTAGGAGTGTTCAATCAACATATTGTCAAATCATCGATTGTTTTATTTTGATATATGTTATATTCAAGCTCATTGGAGGAATTTTGTTTTAAGTCTATTTAGCTCAACAAAAACATTTTCATTGAGATTAAAGTTACAACGTTCCAATTTGTTTAATATATACAAGGACTTAATATCTTTCACACGAGAAAGTGCAGTCTAAACAATTACATGTTGCCTAGATCCTTTGGGTCAAAAGCCAATTTGTCCATTGTCAACCCTTGTGGTTGATGTATAGTTCATGCACATGCCAATTGAACAGGATATCATTCTCTTGAAAAAATATTTTTTTTGTTTGAATGATTATTCCTACAAAATCTAGTAACAGGTGTCCACGTAGACATTATTCCATCTTTGTACAGATGCACCATTTATTCCTGTTGAATAATGCCAGTAGCCAGATCATTAAACTCAATCCAAATTTAACCATTTTCAAATGTTTTTGATGATCTAAAGATTCATTCGGCACGATTCACCAAGCCATCCTGAATATTGTAATTTCTTCCAATTAGTTCAACAACCATATTTTCTTTCAAGACAATAGAAGATGGCAACTCCAGTCTGGTATGTTTGTTGCAATCTATATTTGTTGAGTCAATTTTTCTATCATATGTATTTAATATAATTGCTTCCTTTTCAATGAGAGACAACATTCTTTCATTATGTTCATGTGCATTCTTCTTTAAATAAAACAAGAATGGAAAAGTTGGATCATTTGGTGCCGATGTATAGAAATATTTGTTCAAGAATGCAATATCATCATATATATGTGAGAATGTATTGATTCTATTTAATATGGATACAAATTATTTATTTTTTTATGTCATTACTTATTTTAGTTTATAAATTTTCACATTTTCTTTCCAAAAATCATAAGGAGCACTAGTTCCTTTAATATAACGTTGTTCAAATATCGAGCACTTGCGTACAGGTTGTGCTTGACATAGGTCACCATGGAATATTATGTAAAGGTTACCAAACGAGGAAGTTGGAGTATGTATAATTTTGTGGAGTCGTTTGTCAATGCTATAAAGCAATCGAGACCCAATTAGTGAAGCATCATCTATCAATAAAAAATTATTTGCTTGTATTCTTTTCTCAATATATGAAGCGTGTGAGAAGCCAATGGCACGGTGTGACATAGTGAATGTTGAAAATACAAAGTTGAATGCATTGTAACACCATGCTCAATATATAAAAAAAATCAATGTAATTGCAAGTATTACGCCTTTTTTCTTCAAACGTTTAGTTTGTAGGTCTCTGTGATAAAGTTGCATGAGCGCATGCTAAAGCACTTGTACAGTGAATTTTTTTCATGTACCTACACCTCTAGTGATAAACAAATAGAATCACTTACCATGATTATTCTTTCTCCATATAACTATTTATTTGATTATTGATTTATTCTCTTGATTTAATTGTCTCATAATTTCATGGTCTGCCAATTTGTCCAAAAAAAGGGACAATTAATGAATTGATTGTTTTTTGTCTACTTAGCTTGATTTTTTTTAATTGTATTTTCTCTTGTAAATCTTATTGAATGTCATATTTCTCATTAGAACAAGCCCTATTGTTAGTTTACAATTGCAAGTGAAGCATAAATATCTCGTCACTTTGGGATTCCTTTGTAGTGGAAGTAGTTTCAATATCACCCCATGGTGTAAGTAAATGAGAAAATTGTTTTTTCGTGACATGGATAATGTGTTTATGAAAAAACTAAGCTTCAACCCATGTTTCTTCATTTATGTTTAACATGTATTCATACTACCTACATGGGATGTAAAGCACCACTTTTTTCTCTATAATGTTTTTCTAGGTCCATGTGTTCAATGTATTGAATGAATCTTATGACACATGGAATTATTTTTCTTTCATGATTGAATAAGAGGAAACATATTCTGGAAAGAAAACTTGCTCAAGGGAAATGGGATGTGCAACATATCTATCAATATTTGTCACGTAAACAATATGTTCAGAATTATCATGTTATTATTCTAAAAAAATAGGTCCTTTTAGAACATATGTTGTTTTTTAGCTAGAGAAGTGTTAATGAAAATTATTTTTCTAGAAGATGAATAAAAAGGAAATGATAGAGAAATGTGGTCTACTTGTTAGCTTAACATTTTTTTCATATTTATCTATGTGTTTCCAAGCATACAAATTGTTTCAATTTTGTTATCTCTGTAGGATATGAAATTTTCTCGAATTTGTTTGAATGTAGTTTTCATCGAGTGATCCATTTTTGTCATATAAGAGTTAAAATATGCTACTGAAACATAGACATCTAAAAGAAATTGAGAATTTGTGTTTTCTTACCTCAAAGAAGGGATTTTTTTTTACAAATAAAATTATCCACACATCGTAAGGATTTCTTTTGAACAATGCAATTGGTCAAGTAATATAAAATCATAAGAGCATGATGTATTCTTGTTTTGTAATTCCAAGATCGGCTAAAAACATGGAAGAGGTTATGTTCTTTAAATAGGATTTGTCCTGTAGAAGAAATGAATGTTTCATTTTCATTGTCTGCATATCATTTTTTCTAGTGCAAAAAATATGCAAGATACAAGTTTCATCAATTTGTGGGATAGGGAAACCAAATATACAACTAGAATTTTTATGTTTTTTGCAAGTTTTCATGTGGTGATGGGTTTGAAATTGAATCATTTGATTCAAGAAAATTGTTGAATCACAAGTCAAATATTGATTAATAAAACCTATGATATCGACATCAGGGGGTTTTTGATATATTGGAACATTTTGAATTCAAATCAATCCATGGTCATGCTCTGTTCCTCTACTTTGGAAATCTATAATAAAAAAATAATCTTGCACTTGACCAAATAATTCATCGGTTTTGGTTATCAAGGAACTTGGTGATGAGATTCTTTGTCTATATTATCAACTACATATGACAGATTCACGTTTGATCAATGCGTCAAAGAATTGATCATCAAATTTCTTTGCCTCATTTGTTATCGAGTGAGTACTTCATATTTTCAATGCATTTATCAATGGCTCCCAAAGATGGTCAACCTTAGTGAATGTCACAAAGAAATTCGGTGGACAAAGTTTATGCATCATTACAAATATATATTTTTGTAAATTTTCAAAATAGTGAGGTGATGTACGAATTCTTCTTAAAAATTGATATGAAATTGGTGGCTTTAGTAATTTACGAAGATTGCTTTTATTTTTAATATCTTTAATAACTAGTTTTTGTCCTTTTAGCTCTCCTTTGCAAATAGAAATCCAAGCTGAGTTAGAAACCTGGTTTATCAAAATATTAATTTCTTTAAAAAATATTTTTTTAATACGTGTTGAAAAGTCACCATATTTTTGCAATAGTTCCTACTATGCAATTTTTTTATACGAAAAGTGATTGATAACATCATTAGGGCAACTTGTTCCAAAGAAAGGGGTCTAAAAGTTGTGTTCTTCAAAGAATTTGTCCTGAGATATTCTTAGGGGAAGAAACCCTTTAGAAGGTGAAATCTATATTATTTTTGTATCAATATCATGGATAAGCTAGGGCTCTCAATAACCATGTACAAGTATTTCTATTTCTTTCTCTAGATCATTATCTCCAATTCATGAGTGTAATTCCTTCATTTTTGGACTATCATTATGATGATCTTCCCTACTTTGATGAAAAACAAATTTCCATTATAGAGATGTGTTGCGCAAGTCATGTAATGCACACATCACTTTCTTAGGTCAAATATTTCTTGACAAATAGGCATCCTTGCAATCCAATTTTATTTTTATTATAATTCCCACTGCTATATTTTCATCAATATATCTAGGAAACACTCTTTGAATTATATATATAATAGAAGTGTTATGAAACCAGCTCACAAAAATATACAAATGATAGATAAATGCCTTAGAATTCAGCCTCTTTGCTGAGCCCCAAAAATGGGTAATTATATGGGCTCATCCGGCCTCTTATGTTGACTTAATCCACAATTATCACTAGTTTGTTGCATGTTTTTAAATAAATTTATGCTAATAGAGTGAATTGGGTTAGTTGCTTTTCCATGTAGTCTAATGAATGTTTTATGTAGATTTGTTGGACAATTGTGGACAAAGTTAAGGAATTTATGAGCAAATGGCAGCCAAAACTCGAGGAAAATAGGGAAGAGGATTTTTAGGGGGGCTGTCTCCTTCATTTATGACCCCTTCTCTCAAATACTCCATCAGTAACTCAGAGCACAAAGGTCCACATTGATGATTACAAGGGGTAGCCGAGCAAGTAAAGTAGGAATCTTGTTTATCTTCAGTTCTGGGAAGCTGATTTCCTTGATTTTAGGAGCACTGTTGGAGGTCCCCATTTGTATAAATAAGGAGGCTTAGAGCCTCAATATTTTAGCCATTTATTAGTAGATTTTCACCATTTTTTGCAGCATTGAGTTCAGCTTATTTTTGAGTTCCTTTTTTAGAACAGTTTATGTAATGTAGCTGTTATTTCTTATAATGAAGATGAAACAATTTTTGAGCCAGCACTGATCTCTTTCAGAGGGTTGAAGCTCTTGGGTTAGGGCCGAAACCAAGCTACCCAACACCTCCTACTATGTACTTATATGTTTTTGCTTTAATTCATGAGTTAATTTCTGTTGCATAGATTCAATTTACATTGTTAGATTAGGTTGTTGTTGATGGTTAGTATAGTTGTTTTTGTTTCAAGTTACTTAAGTTACTACAGTGACAGAATAAGATTCAAAAAGGCCAACAACAGGCCTTGATCTCCTTTCTCCATTCATGGGACTATGATTTGATGTCAAGGCCCTACTGCTGCCACCAAAAACACAGTTTTTGCTCTTCCATGCAACTGCTAGTGTGATAACTTGATTTGGGAAAGTTAATACTAGTTTTGATTCAGTTGCTTAGATAATTTCCTATTATTTTCCCATATATCTCTCTGCATTCCTTTCTATTCATTGGTTACTATTTAGTATTTTCTATTTGTAGGTTAGAAATTAGGTCAAGCTAGACAAAGTTCTGTTTTCATGGTCTAGTTAGTTCTTGCTTTGGTTATTTTTGATAAATAAATGTGCATGTCTCTTGCAGTACATCTTAGCTCACCACACATCCATCGAGCAACCAGCAATAGCCCTTATCTCACAGATTTCCCAACTCATTCGCAACATTTCACCAATCTGCCCTAATTTCTCCATTTTTTCCATAAAGTTACTTTCTTGCCATTTTAACAAATCAAACCATCACATTCATTCTTGATATTCCTTGACAAGTTCTAGAAACCTCAACATCTTCATCTAGCCTTCAGTTCCCATTTCCTGTCATTTTCCACCTTCAAAAATCCAAAAATTGCTCTTGGCCTCCTCCTGTAGATCCCTTGCAAACTCCTGTAGAATTTCCTGTGAGTGACTTTTTGAAGTCCGATCACTATGGAAGTCTCCAAAAGGGTACTAGGGGCTTCTTAGGACCTCTCCACACCTTTATCCACCTCTACAACAACCAACTCCATCTTCTTTTGCCACCAAACCTGTGCCCAATCACAACTAGATAAATCACAGGCATAATAATTTTACATAAAAACACTCAAAAGCACAAAAAGATGTTTTCTTCTCATTTATATTTAGAAGTAGCTTGAATAAATGCAATTTACCCTTTTAGTAGTCAATGGCATTCATTTCTTCAGATTTCATCTCTTTTCTTGCAAAATTAGGGTTAATAGGTAAATTAGGGTCTGCTAGGGTTTGCATTATATTTCAGTTCTTCTTCTCTTTCTGCAAATGGATTAGCCCCTGTAGAGTTTGTTTTCTTTCACGACAGTCAAAGCTTCTTCTGAGAACTCATAGAAGTTGGCTTAAGTTCCTAGTGAACTTGCACCGGCTCATCAAGTGACATCCTGTAGTAAGAGCTAGTACTTGTGCATACAGCATTGTCGCTTCCAAGTTTGTACAATTATTGGGTTGATAAAAGTAAAGTAGGAAGCCCCAGGAGTTGCAATACTAGTGCTCACTACTTTTTGGCATCATTGCCAACGAACGCGTCAGAGTATTTTTTGATTATTGCTTTTCTTCTATTTTCTACCGCAACATTCTACCAAGTAGTTTATTTCAGCAAGAGTAGTTGTTTCATTTCAATTCTGCAATTTCCATTTCAGCAAAATAGATTAGTCATTTCCTGCTTTCATTTCAGTAAGAGTAGATTAGGAATTTCCTGCTTTCATCTCAATTCTATAATTTCATATTAGCAAGCGTAGATTAGGCATTTCCTGCTTTCATTTCAATTCTGCAATTTCCATTCCAGCATAGTAGATTAGTCATCTCCTGCTTTCATTTCAATTCTGCAATTTCCATTTCAGCAAGATTCATTTCAGTTAGTTGCAATTTTTTGTTCAATCCATTTTAGTTTTTCAAGTACAAGTAGAAAAACAAAAATCACTCAAAAAGAGATTTCCTTTCATGCCTCATAGGAACAAAGACAATTTAGGAAAATTCCTACCCAACACCCCCACCACATCACTAAGTCACCCTTGTCTCTTCTTTGGTGGCAGTGATCCAGAAGAACTTATAGGTGAACCTCTAGAGATATATGAAGATCCTATAACAGAAGAAGAGAAAGAAACTATTCCTCCTAAGACCATGGCTGAAAACAGAAACGTTAGAGGAAATGGGGAAAGAATAGAGGGTGCCTTTCCTATCTGGGAGACCAGTGGGGACACTAAAATGAAAAACATAAGTCCTTTAGCCTTACCAAACTTCCATGGTTTGACTATCAAAGATCCTGATACCTTCTTGTTTGAATTTGTTGTTCCTTGTCGAACCTATGACTATGCAGAAGATGAGTAGAAGTTAAAATTGTTTCCTTCTACCCTCAAGGATGCAGCATTATGCTGGTTCATGGGGTTACCTGGAAAAAACACCACCACTTGGGCTTAGATGCAGCAAACCTTTAACAACAAATATCGGGACTACTGTAGATCAAAGGATAGCAAGGAAGAATCTTTCGAATGACCATGGGAAGTGATGAGTCCTTAGAAGTCTATGAAAAGAGGTTTCGGCTCAGTTATAAAAGGGCCAGGTGCACACTTGACCCTGAATCTCTGAAGTTGGTCCTGCTTAGAGGATTCCCTAAAGACCTTCTAGATACCCTCCATTTGTTCGTTGGGGGAGACATCTACCAAATACCTTATGATGACATAAATACTGTGTTTAGAAATGATCCTAGGTCAGCTAGAAAGAAAGGTAGGGGAAGTCAACCTTTAGCTAGTACATCCTCATCAAATACATCCCTTAGAAGTGCATTTGAGAATCGGTTGGAAGATTTCAAGAGCGAGAGGAGGCAAAATCTTTCCATGTAAATGGATACCTTGTATATCAAAAGAAAACAAGAGGAAGTCGAGAGGGCTTTGGTAATCTTTTTTCCTAGGTGCACTAGAAGGCACCATCAAAATGAATGTCCATTGAACTCTATAGAATTGTGTTTAGTTTGTGAAGAAGACCATCCTACGAATTAGTGCCCTTCCTTGCTCAGACTTAAAGCTGCAAATCAGGCGGTCGAAGTAGCCACTAAACCACTCTATTTCATGAACCAAAGGATGCCACATGGGCCCAGACCTTACCATTAGGGAATGCAAGGGACATCCTAGACCTATTACAAACCCAATCAAGCCACTTACATGCCTTCTTGGGGTCCCCCTGTTCATCCTTCTTGGTCCACACCCCCTCCTTGGTCATATCCATCTCAATACCATGCTCACCCAGTTGCTAATTTGTTTCACTCTTATGCTTAGCCACAACCTCAATGGAATGCACCACAATAGGGGTGGAGGCCCCAATACAACTCTCCTCCCACTCCTTTGCCTCCACCACCTATTCAACCACAACCATTGCCTCCTGCTCCACCAAGGCAACATAAAATACCTACTCAACCGAACCCGAACCCTAATAACAGATAGGCCCATCAGGTATATAGTGGAGAAACATCATGCCCGACCTATGCTGTGGAGATTCAAGAGATTAACCTTTGTTAGAACATGATTTATCTCTCTAGTTGGAGAAGGAAAATAAGGATGAAGTCTATTCCGCACCATTGTATATAGTATAAGCTACCATGCGGTCCCACAAACCGAGGATGATCTTATTGAAAAATTGATTCAAAATCCACCCCTAGTGTGTTGTCATTAGAAGAGTTGGTGGAAGAAACCCAAGCCAATCCCTTAGTTGGTCTCTGTGTGGCTGATATGACCCCTCTCTAAGTTAAGAATGTGGAATTCAGCCCAAAAAGAACCTTGAATATCAACTCACCCCTACCCACCTCTTAGGAGAAAGAACTGTGTAGCTTATTGAAAAACCACTTGGATGTTGTTGCTTGGAGCTATAAGGAGATGAAGGGATTCCACCCTTCAATCTGTACTCATCACATTTACATTAAAGAAGATTTTAAACCAGTCAGGCAGCCTCAAAGGAGGATGAATCCAACCCTTAAGGACATTTTCAAAGAAGAACTGTAAAAGTTGCTAGATGCAGGATTCATCTACCCTATCTCTGACAGTGAATGGGTCTCTCCTTTGGTGCTAGTGTCAAAGAAAAATGGGAAGTGGAGAATCTATGTTGATTATCAAGAACTAAACAAGGCCACCAAGAAGGACCATTTCCCTTTTCCTTTCATAGACCAAGTGTTAGATGGCCTGGCAGGGAAGAAGTTCTTCTCCTTCCTAGATGGGTTTAGCGGGTACAACCAGATCCAAATCAGCCAGGAAGACCAAGATAAGACCACTTTCACTTGTCCTTGGGGTACCATTGCATACCAGGTCCTTCCTTTTGGGTTGTGCAATGCTCTCGCCACTTTCCAGAGAACAGTACTGGGTATATTTGCTGAACTGGTTCATGATTAAGTGGAAATCTATATGGATGACTTTACACCTTATGGTTCTAACTTCCAAGAAGCTTTGAATAACTAGGGAAAAGTTTTAGCCAAGTGCATTGGAATGAACCTGTCCCTCAATCCTAAAAAATGTGAATTCCTGATGAGTAAAGGGACTATGCTAGGTCCTACAATTTCTTAGCAAGGATTATAGGTGGATCCCAACAAAATTACCATCATCCAAAGGGTCCCACCTTCTCAAAAGGTAAGAGATTTTTGGAGTTTCCTAGGTTTATCAGGGTATTATATAAGATTCATTAAGGATTTCAGTAAGCTAGCCTCTCCATTGTTTGGTATTTAAGGAAAGATGTTGAGTTCATATGGACTGACAGCTGTCAAGAGGCTCTAGATACCTTGAAAAGTAAACTGGTGACTACCCCAATTTTGAGAGGTCCAAACTGGGCCCTACCTTTCCGCATTCATATAGATTCCTTGATCAAAGTGATAGGAGCATCCTTAGGGAAAGTTGGTGAGAAGTTGCCTTATGCCATATATTTTGTAAGTAAAAACTTGTCCAAGGTAGAATTAAACTACACTGTAACCGAAAAAGAGCTCCTAGCTGTAGTCCATTCCCTATATAAGTTCAGACACTACATCACCGGCCATCAAACATTCCTACACACTGATGATGCTGCAATCAGGTATTTAATGAACAAACTAGATGTAAATGCTCATATTATTAGATGGTTACTTTTATTGCAGAAATTTGATCTAACCATTGCTGATAAGCCAGGTAAGGAAAATGTTGTTGCTAATTTTCTGTCTAGATTAGATTTTCCTGCAGGTGAAGAAGGAATGGTGGATAATCAAATGCCAGATGAACACCTATTTTCTATCTTAAAACTCTCTCCATGGTTTGTTGATATAGCAAATTACTTAGTTTCAGCATAGTTTCTGCCACACCTATCCTCAAAAGAGAAAAGCCAGATCATGAGGAAAAGTGCTCCATTCACCTGGATTAGGGGCAATCTCTTCAAACTTAGCCTAGATCAGATTTTGAGATGATGTGTTAGGGAGGAGGAAGTTTTTGACATTCTCCTAACTTGTCATAATGGGCCCTGTCGGGGCCATTTTGCAGCAAAGAGGACTGCCTTCAAAATTCTGCAAGCAGGTTACTATTGGCCCACTCTTCATCAAGATGTCAGGAGATATATTAGCCAATGTGACCGATGTCAAAGGATGGGGAAACCTACTCCAAAGGATGAGATGCCGCTGCAACCTCAAGTGACTTTCGAGTCATTTGAGAAGTGGGGCATGGAATTTTTGGGTCCTATCAA
Organism: Pinus taeda; assembly: GCA_000404065.3. NCBI lineage: Eukaryota > Viridiplantae > Streptophyta > Pinopsida > Pinales > Pinaceae > Pinus > Pinus taeda. Next base: position 59,593 of record APFE031660248.1, read on the forward strand.
CCCTCCTTCAAAAAATAAATCTTACATCATTGTGTGAACTGATTATCTATAAAAATGCGTAGAAAAATGGTGATCAAGGCAGTAACAGAAGAAAAATTAGCGGAGATTTTGAGGGAGAATACATTCTACAAGTTTGGATATCCAAGAGAATTACTCACAGATCAAGGGAGTTAGTTTACATCCAATCTAATTGAAGAACTACTCACACACCACAAAATTAAGCACAAAACTTCCTCCCCTTATCATCCGCAAGTGAATGGATTGGTAGAAGTCACTAACAAAGCTTTGGAAGGAATTTTGACCAAGGTAGTGAGCAACAACAGAAAGGATTGGGCAGATTGATTCGTTAAGGCCACCTAGGTCTATAACACCACTTGGAAAACCACCACAGGGTTCACACCCTATGAGCTGGTCTATGGGAAGAAGGCTTTGTTCTCAATAGAATTTGAATATAATGCCTTAAGGATGGTAGCTCAACTGGACCTGGATCTCAGCCATGCACAAAAGGAAATGTTACTTCAATTAAATGGATTCGATGAACAGATATTGCGGGCCCTTCTCCACTCAGAGGTAGTCCAACATCAAAGGAAAATATGGCATGATAGACACCTCAAAGAAAAACAATACCAGGAAGGAGATTAGGTGTTGTTGTATGATTCAAGATATAACGATTTCAAGTGCAAAATGAGGACAAGATGGTTGGGATCGTACACAGTAGAAAAATGCAATGACAATGGTTCAGTTCTAATCCAGACCATCGATGAAGAAGCCATCCCCATTCTCGTCAATGGGAATATGTTGAAGATCTATAGGAAGCCACTCTCCAAGCAAGAATTCATTGAAAATCTGAGTAAAACAGTGATGGTAATGGAGCAGGTCTTTGCCTCCACTCCACCCACACTGTAAACTCACACAAAAAAAAAACAAAAAAAGAGAATAATAGATCTCTATGTGAAAACCTCCTTGAGGTGCCCAGGGCAGGCAGTGAGGGTGAAAACCTTCCGGAGGTGCCGAGGGAAGGCAGTGAGGGTGAAAACCTCCTGGAGGCACCCCAACTATCTCACGAAGAAAAGAGAAAAAAATGAAAAAAGAAAAAAGAAAAAAACATTGAAAAAAATAGAAAAACTAACTTCTTTTGAATGCATTGCAGATTGCGGGAGGGTCGCAGAAGAAAAAAAGGACATGGCTAGGCTGAATTCACCCTTGATAGCTCATTTCTTCATCACCACTATCTTTTCCCAGGCCCTCCTCTCACTTGTTCTGGAAATTTTACATCGTACAGGAAGCTTTGTGCATTCTATAGGAGGCTCCTGTAGAAACCACAACCATTGCCTCCTGCTCCACCAAGGCAACATCAAGTACCTACTCAAATGAACCCGAACCCTAATAACAGATAGGCCCATTAGGTATATAGTGGAGAAACATCATGCCCGACCTATGTTGTCGAGATTCAAGAGATTAACCTTTGTTAGAACATGATTTATCTCTCTAGTTGGAGGAGGAAGATAAGGATGAAGTCTATTATGCACCATTGTATATAGTAGAAGCTACCATGGGGGGCCCACAAATCGAGCATGATCTTATTGAAAACTTGATTAAGAATCCACCCCCAGTGTGTTGCCATTACAAGAGCTGGTGGAAGAAACCCAAGCCAATCCCTTAGTTGGTCTCTGTGTGGCTGATCTGACCTCTCTCTGAGTTAAGAATGTGGAATTCAGCCCAAAAAGAACCTTGAATATCAACTCCTCCTTATCCACCTCTTAGGAGAAAGAATTGTGTAGCTTATTAAAAAAACACTTGGATGCTGTTGCTTGGAGCTATAGGAGATGAAGGGATTCCACCCTTCAGTCTGTACTCATCACATTTACATTAAAGAATATTTTAAACCAGTTAGGCAGCCTCAAAGGAGGATGAATCCAACCCTTAAGGATATTTTCAAAGAAGAACTGTAAAAGTTGCTAGATGCAGAATTCATCTACCCTATCTCTTACAGTGAATGGGTCTCTCCTTTGGTGCTAGTGTCAAAGAAAAATGGGAAGTGGAGAATCTATGTTGAATATCAAGAACTAAACAAGGCCACCAAGAAGGACCATTTCCCTTTTCCTTTCATAGACCAAGTGTTAGATGCCCTGGCGAGGAAGAAGTTCTTCTCCTTCCTAGATGAGTTTAGCAGGTACAACCAGATCCAAATCAGCCAGGAAGACCAAGATAAGACCACTTTCCCTTGTCCTTGGGGTACCATTGCATACCAGGTCCTTCCTTTTGGGTTGTGGAATGCTCTCGCCACTTTCCAGAGAGCAGTACTGGGTATATTTGTTGAACTGGTTCATGATTAAGTGGAAATCTATATGGATGACTTTACACCTTATGGTTCTAACTTCCAAGAAGCTTCGAATAACTTGGGAAAATTTTTAGCCAAGTGCATTGGAATGAACCTGTCCCTCAATCCTGAAAAATGTGAATTCCTGATGAGTAAAGGGATTGTGCTAGGTCATACAATTTCTTAGCAAGGATTATAGGTGGATCCCAACAAAATTACCATCATCCAAAGGGTCCCACCTTCTCAAAAGGTAAGAGATGTTTGGAGTTTACTAGGCTTATCAGGGTATTATAGAAGATTCATTAAGGATTTCAGTAAGCTAGCCTTTCCATTGTTTGGTCTTTTAGGGAAAGATGTTGAGTTCATATGGACTGACAACTGTCAAGAGCCTCTAGATACCTTGAAAAGTAAACTGGTGACTACCCCAATTTTGAGAGGTCCAAACTGGGCCCTACCTTTCCACATTCATATAGATGCCTTGATCAAAGTGATAGGAGCAGCCTTAGGGCAAGTTGATGAGAAGTTGCCTTATGCCATATATTTTGTAAGTAAAAACTTGTCCAAGGTAGAATTAAACTACACTATAACCGAAAAAGAGCTCCTAGCTGTAGTCCATTCCCTAAATAAGTTCAGACACTACATCACCGGCTATCAAACATTCCTACACACTGATCATGTTGCAATCAGGTATTTAATGAACAAACTAGATGTAAATGCTCGTATTATTAGATGGTTACTTTTATTGCAACAATTTGATCTAACCATTGTTGATAATCCATGTAAGGAAAATGTTGTTGCTAATTTTCTGTCTAGATTAGATTTCCCTGCAGGTGAAGAAGGAATGGTGGATGATCAAATGCTAGATGAACACATATTTTCTATCTCAGTACTCTCTCCATGGTTTGTTGATATAGCAAATTACTTGGTTTCAGCATAGTTTCTGCCACACCTATCCTCAAAAGAGAAAAGCTAGATCATGAGGAAAAGTGATCCATTCAGCTGGATTTAGGGCAATCTCTTCAAACTTGGCCTAGATCAGATTTTGAGATGATGTGTTAGGGAGGAGGAAGTTTTTGACATTCTCCTAACTTATTAAGGAATTTAGACTTCTGTGATCCATAACATTGTTTAGAGAATTTTCGGCGAAATCACATGAATATTATTTTGTCGACGCGTTTCGAACCAACCAGTGTGGTTCATCTTCAGGACAAGTTGAAGAACCAATCCAGCCCAGCTTGTTAAATAGTGTGTGCAGAGACTCCAAGGCTAAATTTCCAACGGCTAATTTTCCAACGGCCAATTTTGACCTAATGCCTCGAGTCAAACCAAAATTATTCTTGATAAATTTAATTATTGTTTTACTAGGGAATTAGTTAAATTAGGTACATTATATAATAAATTAAATAATATCATAGGTTATCCTATATTTATTTAGTAATAATTTAATTTATTATTTGTCATTTAAAACCAAGGGTCCAAAAAATAAATTAAAAAAAATTATTTTCATATTTATTAATTAATCTATATTTATATATTAATTTCTTATTCCAATACTAAAATTTCTTTACTATTATTCCTAGAAGTTATTAAAATTATAGGTACATTATATGTCATAGGTACATATTATACTTATTTAATCATAATTTATTATTTGTCATTTACAACCAAAGGTCAAAAATAAATTAATAAAATATTTTTAATTCCTTTAATTTTATATTTATTACTTAATCTATATTTATATATTAATTTATTATTCCAATACTATTAAAAATAAGTCGTATTCTTGATATAAAAATTTTCTTTATTATTATTCTTGATTATATAAATTTTATTAAAAATTCTTTACTATTATTCTTAGAAGTTAGTAAATTTTATTTTATTTTTTTTTTTTTTTTTTTTTTTAAGTGAATTAATTTTTAGAAAAATCAAGGTGAATTAATTTATATTCTTTTATTTATCAAGGTCATTTTGAAATTTAATACATAAGTTATAGCCTCAATCTAATATAATTTCATAAGTAAGTAATCTATATCTATTTAATAATTATTAAACCAATAATATTACTAACATAACCCTTGTAATTGGGTAATTATATTCTTATATATAAGGTCAAAATTATATATGCAATAGGAAGGATATTAATATGATCATCATCGTTATTACAATTCTAACGGTGAAATTATGAAACCTAATCTAATTATTTTAGGAATATTATGAGCCAATTTTTTTTAATATTTAGGTTAAATGAAACCCAAAAATCAACTAAAGGAGATAAGGATAAAACCTTTATGGCTCGAAATTAACTAAAACCTATAAAAAACTAAAATACCGCAAATTACTAGGACAAACCAGACAAAATTTGAGGGAGGCCAGGACAAAAGGGGACAAAAATTTAGGAAAAAGAGGACCAATCCCTGAGATCAATTCTCAAGGAGAGGAAAAATCCCAAGCCCTAAAAACGAGGGGGCAACTGAGGAGGCTAGGAAGACAGGGCTGGGACCCAGCAACTGCTAACTTGTCATGATGGGCCCTGTCAGGGCCATTTTGCAGCAAAGAGGACCGCCTTCAAAATTCTGCAAGCAGGTTACTATTGGCCCACTCTTCATCAAGATGTCAGGAGATATATTAGCCAATGTGACCGATGTCAAAGGATGGGGAAACCTACTCCAAAGGATGAGATGCCCCTGCAACCTCAAGTGACTTTCGAGTCATTTGAGAAGTGGGGCATGGAATTTGTGGGTCCTATCAACCCTCCTTCAAAAAATAAATATTACATCATTGTGTGAACTGCTTATCTATAAAAATGGGTAGAAAAAAGGCGATCAAGGCAACAACAGAAGGAAAAATATCTGAGATTTCGAGGGAGAATATATTCCACAAGTTTTGATATCCAAGAGAATTACTCACAGATCAAGGGAGTTAGTTTACATCCAATATGATTGAAGACCTACTCACACACCACAAAATTAAGCACAAAACTTCCACCCCTTATCATCCGCAAGCGAATGGATTGGTAGAAGTCACTAACAAAGCTTTGGAAGGAATTTTGACCAAGGTAGTGAGCAACAACAAAAAGGATTGGGCAGATCAATTCGTTAAGGCCACCTAGGTCTATAACACCACTTGGAAAACCACCACAGGGTTCACACCCTATGAGCTGGTCTATGGGAAGAAGGCTTTGTTCTCAATAGAATTTGAATATAACACCTTAAGGATGGTAGCTCAACTGGACCTGGATCTCAGCCATGCACAAAAGGAAAGGTTACTTCAATTAAATGGATTGGATGAATAGAGATTGCAGGCCCTTCTCCCCTCAGAGGTAGTCCAACATCAAAGGAAAATATGGCATGACAGACACCTCAAAGAAAAACAATACCAGGAAGGAGATTAGGTGTTGCTGTATGATTCAAGATATAAAGATTTCAAGGGCAAAATGAGGACAAGATGGTTGGGATCGTACACAGTAGAAAAATGCAATGACAATGGTTTAGTTCTAATCCATACCATCGATGAAGAAGCCATCCCCATTCTCGTCAATGGGAATATGTTGAATATCTATAGGAAGCCACTCTCCAAGCAAGAATTCATTGAAAATCTGAGTAAAATAGTGTTGGTAATGGAGCAAGTCTTTGCCTCCACTCCACCCACATTCTAAACACACACACACAAAAAAAAAAAGCAAAAAAAGAGAATAATAGATCTCTATTTGAAAACCTCCTTGAGGCGCCTAGGGAAGGCAGTGAGGGTGAAAACCTCTTGGAGGCACCCCAACTATCTCACAAAAAAAAGAGAAAAAAAATGAAAAAAGAAAAAGAAAAAAACATAGAAAAAAACAGAAAAAATAACTTCTTTTGAATGCATCGTAGATTGCAAGAGGGTCGCAGAAGAAAAAAAGGACATGGCTAGGCTGAATTCACCCTTGATAACTCATTTATTCATCACCACTGTCTTTTCCCAGGCCCTCCTCTCACTTGTTCTGGAAATTTTTCATCGTACAGGAAGCTTTGTGCATTCTATAGGAGGCTCATGTAGAAACCACAGAGGACTCGAAATCAAGTTCAGAAAAAAATCAGAGAGCTAGAAATTTGTCCAGAAGACCTGTGGACCTCCTTGCCACCATTCATCCTCCTCACTCTCCATTCCATCCCTGCACCACTGCATTTCCACTCATTTCTTTCTTCCCTGCACAAGAAAACACAAAAATCCTATTTCTTTTGTTTTAAAAAAAAATTGAATGAAAAAAAGTAGCATTATTAACTTGTTTTTTACCTGGTGCATACCAACTTCTTTTCCTTTTCTTCAGAACCTTCCTCAGCTATCTTTTCAGTCCCTGCTCAAACCTCAACTAGAAATTTTAGAGGGAGAAGCATTTACAGGAAATCCTACACGATTCTTGTAACAACTGATCCCTTTAAAACAACAAGCTCTAGAGGCAGGGTCAATGTAGCCACAGGTGTATACAACGTGTAAGGAGCCATTCCTGACCAAACATAACTAGCATGAGGTAGCCAAGCCACTAGCTCAGAAGTCATGAGTGCCAACAACAGCAGCAATCTAAGAACAAAGTGTCGAAGTTTGAACATGCAAAGCACAGTAGCGACTAACAGGTAAGTGGCTAAACCTATTCCTTTGTTGCATGAATATGATTTAGAAACTGCATGAACCATTGAGATGGTCATGATTAAATGAAACCAGTGGCCAGCTAACTAGCCACGCTCATCCAGTTCGAACAAGCCTCGTCCAATTCAAACAGCATTCAATGGTTGTAATCAGCAGGTGTGTTCAGTCAAGTCCGGAAGAAAAACTCAAACAGGTAGTGGTGGCAATGTATAACAGGAATGATGGAAGTCATTACGGGCACGCAGCATGAGGTATCATAATGGCACTGAAGTAGGGACCAACAATCCAAATGGGGATAATGTACCCTTCCTAGCACCTCACCTCATCACCACAGAACACGCCATAAGGTTAAGTACACTGCAGTCGAAGCGTCCACCACCTTTGTTTTCATTTTTATCGACGAGTTCTCGGCTGCAACAACTCACCTACCACCTTTAGAACCTTGAAATAGTTGCTTTCTTCAAGTTTCAAAACCCTTCTGCTTATCGGGCTCTACATGAGCATTATCACACTCTACAAGAGCAGAAACACAATCTATAGAAGCCTTTTGGTAGGAAGGCCAATGAGCAGCTCTATAGAGGGAAAATTTAGGGTTTTATACCAAATTCAAGCTCGAGAGAAGGTAGGCTTGAACAACCCTCTCTGCATGTGAATTATCTACAAAAGGTGGTGAATTTGAAACAAAGCACTGAGTTGAGAAAGAAAGGGAAAGTGATAATAGAAGTCTGCCCATGTTTTTCTTTGAAATATATACAGTATCTCCATTTTACTCTCTGCACTGAAATTCTATCTCTTTCTCCTCTGTGGTATTCTCATGTATGAAGAAGTGATGCAACCATAGGAAATTAAACCTATAAAACAGTGAATTTGCATAGGGTGGTTTGCTTACTATGTGAAAGAAGAACACTATCTCACTCTCTGTGCTTTTCTAAAAGAAAAAGATATTGATTTCCTCAAATAGCCTGAAAAGTAAATTAAGGTTGAAAATAGAGTTTGAAAGGTAGGAAAATTGCAATTTGCTTTTGTTAAAAAGAGGAAACATGAAAAACTCTCTCTAGTTCCAAAAAAAAACCTCAGTTGTTCCTCTATTTTCGGGTTTGAAATTTTCTACCTTCCTTCTCACCTGAGAATTTTCAGCAGTCACTAAACATCATGACGGGGGGTTTTATGAGAAAGGAGCCTCTGAATTCCACCAAATTGCATGAACACCTACAAGTGGTAGCGCTCTTTACTAGGGCAAATTGGATGCCTTTCTTTGAGAAAATTCATGGGTATGATGAGGAAATTATAGAGGAATTTTTATTATCTTTACGACTCCATTCAAAAACCCATGCTACAGTCAGTTTCAGGGGTCTAACCATAGAACTTACACTAGAATTCACCAACAGAATTACAAGTCTTCCACTTGGGCTCCCCTGGAGAAAAGAAGAAAAAACACTAGGACAAGTTCCTAAAAAGGCCTTTTTCCAGCTGATGAACATCCAGTGTAGGATAAGAATGGGATTAGAAGGACATGTATACCTTATCCATGGGGTGAGGTTAGCTACCAGATCATGAAATATATCTCCTGTGAAGGAAGATATAGTATAGTCTATGGTTATCATTTCTGATTGTTACATGAACTAAGATATGGAATGGACCTACCTCCATCTAGGAAACTCAGTCTTCCATATTTTCTCCTCCAATCCTTGATAGAGTGTAGCACAAAATTAAATGCAGGGGTTCTAGACCAACTGGCTCACCATGGGCTCATTAAATTTCTGGTGCAGGATGCCCTACACACATACGCAATCCCTATAGACTAGGATATTTTCAAGAACATGACTAAATAAGATGACATAAAAACTCTCACTGATGACCTTAGTCCATCTGACAGTGAAGAGCAGAAAGAAGAACTTGAGAAGGAAATCCATGAGGAAGCACTGAATATTCAATTGGAAGAAGAAAAAGAAGAAAAACAAAGGGGAGAGGAGAAAGCTAATACAACCACAGTTGGACCTAAAGAAGAGAAGAAAACAACATCAAAAGAAGAAAAAGGGAAGACCACATAAGAGAAAAGGAAAAGGACAAGAACTAAAAAGAAGAAGCCCAAGACAGCTTAGAAAAATGTTGTCATAAGAAAGGTAGAAACTCAGCAAGTAGAAGGGAAAACAACACCAGATACAGTAGAAACAAAATTAGAGATAATAGACATAGGCAAAATAGCAGTAGAAGAATTAAAACAACAAGAATAAATATCTCCTAAGACACTAGAAAGGGAAATAGCAGTTGTTCTTGCTGCACTTAATACTTAGCTCAGCAAAAAGAGAAAAGAAAAAGATATCCATCTATATACTTCAAAGCTAGAAAAAGCACCAGAAGCAAGATGGGGAAGCCTCAGCCACATTCGAAATAACCCATCATCATTGAGGATGCACCTACTATAACAAAGGAGGAATCTCCCTTCAAAATCTCCATCACTTACAAGAGAGGAAGTCCTAAGACCTCTCCCTGGGACGAAAGGATCAAATTCATGGACTTTAAAATAGTCCTACAGGAGGCAAAGACCTCTCTACAAGAGACATTAGCAAAGCTCAAAGAAACTGAAAAACTTGAAAAGAAGGCAGGAGAACAGACCTAGGAGGAAGATAAGGAAAAAGAAATACCAGATCCTAGACCTCAGCCTAACTTAGGCTCCTAATACAACCTTCTAGAAGGTGGGAAGATCATCCCACAAAAATTTGCAGTGCCTCTTTTCTTTGAGCGAGAAAAGGAAAGAGTCCAGACCCATACATGCATGAAAATTGCAAAATCAAAAGGGGTAGAAGACATTGGGCACATGGAGAACAGGTTGAGAGAGATGGGCAAAGAATTGAGCATGGTTAGGCATACAAAATGCATCAGAAGAGCTCAATTACAGGAAGAAAATGAAATGTTGAAAAAGTAGGTACAAGAAAGGGAACCTCAAGGAGGAAATGAGCTATCAATCTTAAAAGGACAACAATAGAAAGAGGAACCCCTAGCAGACAGTGAGACTTTGATGAAAAAGTAATAGGAAAGAGAATCCCAGACAGAAAATGAAGTATTGATTTTGGAAAGGCAGCTACAGGAAAAGGAAGCCCATTTAACTTGCATGGCCAGCTGGGCAATGGAGGAATTACAGTGCAGAAAACCAACCAAATCATATGCACTATACCTCAAAGATTAGTGGCTCTAATTTCAGATTAAAATACACAATACCTTTTCAGTATTATGGCCAATATATGCATTTGTGTGACCACATTTCAGCTGAGGATAAAGCAAAGCAAGCAGAATTTTACCTGCACAACATGGAACTTACTGACATGAATTTATGGGATTCAAATGTTGCATTGGGAGATTTGCAGCTAATGCCTATGGCTTCTTGGATGAGCCATGAAGAGAAGAGGGTAGTGGAAATCTAGAAAATGATGACAAAAGACCTGAGTGAGCCCCTGATGATTAAAGAAGAACCCTTGGCTCTCATCTATGCCCACCAACACCTTGGAGCCAATCCTCAAGTTGTCTGTGACTATGTTGAAAAGTAAGCCCAGACTATTGCTCATTTCAAGGATATGGAAATATTGTTTGGCGATGACTGCATTCATTCCTACATGAGAAGCTGGAATACATTGCCACATAGCCTAAGGATCAGGGAGTATCACTCCCCAAACAGGATGAGGGAAGCCATGAGGAGAGTGTCCCTGTAGAAGCACTCAATGCAAAGCTTGAATGCAAACTAGATTGGCCTTAAATTCAATTCTTCACTTTTGCTAGGACTGCTGGTAGGTGTAAAGGAGGAGGAAGAACATAAACAGTGGGAAGAAGTGGATAGGAAAGTAGGCTTCCATGATAAAGAGGAAGACATCACATTAGAGGCTTGGGATGTTAGGAATATGTCAGAGCCATTAAGGATGAAGAGTTATATTATTTTCTCAGAGGATGAGAAACTCATTCAGCAGGGGGATGATGATGAGCCCCAGAAACGGATAATTATATGGGCTGATTCAGCCTCTTATTTCAACTTAATCCACCATTCTCACTAGTTTTTCGCATGTTTTTTAATATATTTATGCTAATAGAGTGAATTGGGTTAATCACTTTGCCATGTAGTTTAATGAATGTTTTATGCAGATTTTTTAGACAATTTTGGACAAAGTCAAGGAATTTATGAGCAAATGGGAGCCAAAACTCTAGGAAAATAGGGAAGATCATTTGTAGGGGGTTTTCTCCTTCATTTATGACCCCTTCCCTTGAATCCTCCATCAGAAACTCAGAGCAAAAAGGTCCACATTGATGATTCCAAGGAGCGGTCGAGCAAGTAAAGTAGGACTCTTGTTTATCTTCAGTTGTGGGAAGTTGAGTTCCTTGATTTTAGGAGGACTTGGAGGTCCCCATTTGTATAAATAAGGAGGCTTAAAGCCTCAGTAGGTTAGCCAGTTATTAGTAGATTTTTGCACTTTTGTGCAGCATTGTGTTCAACTTATCTTCGAGTTCCTTTCTAAGAACAATTTATGTAATGTAACTGATATTTTTGATAATGAAGATGAAACAGTTTTTGAGCTAGCACTGATCTGTTTTAGACGGCTAAAGCTCTTGTATTAGGACCCAACCCAAGCTAGCCAGCACCTCCTACTATTTACTTATATGTTTTCTCTTCAATTCATGAGTTAATTTATGTTGCATAGTTTTGTCATGCGGAAAGAGTTAATCTTGTGCACAAAACCAACCTCCCTAGAAGCCTAAGACTTTCTAGTGACAAACAAGACAATTAAGAGCAATCCTTCTCTAAACATGCATTTATCACATGAGAAACCAAGTGTTTTAGATCCTACCTATAGTCCAATGCTGTTGTAGTAGTCTAGCCTCGTTGATCCAGATGAGCTCCTCCTTCACTTCGAAACCTGCATTCACTAACAATAAAACGATTACATAGCACCTGAATATCTCATAAAATAAAACATATTCAACATATAGAACAAGGAGTATATGAAACAACTCATTAATAACAAATTGTTGAGAAGAATGGACTTATTTGTATTAATAGGAAACAAAAGAAACCATTACAACCTGAGCCTTGGTGTTGTGCAAGTTCCTCCCAGGGTCCAGCAAGAGTTTTCCTTTACTTTGATAAGCTCACCCACTTCCAAATGAAACAAGAAAGGATGGTAATCTCTCCTCACAAGCTTCTACAAGGAAGTCCTAATTCCAGCAGCATCTACCCTTTGGAATGTTCAGCTTTCAACCTCCCCTCCTCTGGCCCAATGCCTGTATTTATAGTGTTCTAGAGGAAGTTATTCAGTTCCAACATCAATGGGATACTCCCTCTTTTGGATGGGGTAGCTCCTCTCTTGATGGGATAAGTTCCTCTATCATAGGGATGCATGAACCATCTGGAGGCGCTCAATACACGTCAAACACTCTAGAATGCTCTAGAAATGACCACAAGTAACTTTTTTAAGATGAAACTCGTGCCTTTTGACCTTTACAGGGGTATGCACCCAACCCTTGACATACAGAGCATACAAGTACGCAGGTATAATGATCTTGGAGTGCGTACACGCAGGTAAGGTAGAGAGAACCTGCGTACCCAAAGATAAACATGATTTTTAAAGACTTTCTCTCTTTCTTGAAGTTTGACATGGAGAGCAGAGGTATAAGGCTTGCCAAGGAGGATAGTATGACTGTTGACGGAGCCATACTAACTGCAAATAGTCATGGTGACAAATTTTAGTGTAACACACACCACACTAAAGTGAATCAGTTTCTTAAATCATATGTTTTTCCTATTGTGCTAACCGACCCATTTCCCAATCAGGAGACTCATATGGTTTCCCAAGACACTTCTTCCTCTAATAGAATTTTCATGCTTTCATCCTCAAAGTTGAAATCTGATGTCATTGTGGCCACTCAGAATAAGGACTATGGTAATGTGAATATTTGAATGGCCAGGCTACTGATCAACTTGCTAGTTCAACACCACCTTCATCTGATCATGTTCCATCTCCGATTCCTACAGAATTAACTGTTAAGCCTCCAAAGGGTGTTATCCATAAGTCTACTTTAAACCCTCATTCAAGAGTTGCTCAAAATTATAATGTAGTTGAACAATTGTCTTAGTCTCCATTAGCTATGTGGATTCTTAAGGTGTTGCAAAAATGGTCCCCCCCAAAAGAAGGCCTTGTTGTCAGCGATCAGATGCATGGTTCTGTCAGATTCCAACCTAGTGGTTTTCTCTCATGAAAACTATACCCCTCGACTTCTAGCTCAGTTATCTTTTATGATTCAGGTCATTTTCCATGCTAACAACATTCATCGTTCTATTTTGGGTGAGGGAGCCTTGACACGCATCATGTCTTTGTCTTGCTCGAAGGAGATTAGTTCACCCCAACTGAGTCAATCGACCACCATATTAAAATCCTTTGTTGGAAGGACATACAGACATTATGAGATTATCAATTCCCTCAAAGTGGAACTAGGGGGAAAACTATCTCAGTTGAAGTATAATTTATTGACGAGCCTCTTGATTATAATCTTCTACTAGGACGTACATCGGTTTATGCTATGGTTGTCGTTGTTTCATATTACTTCTAAATGATCACCTTTTCCCATAAAGGTGGGATCATGGCCATAGATCAACTCACCTTTTTCGCCTATGATTCTATTGTTACTGGGAGTGTCCCTCTTGTAGAGGAAGCCCTGCATTCCTATCAGCATGTCAGAGTTGGATTGTTGAAGGATTCATCACTTATGGGAACCTTTTAAATCCCTCCTCCTATCCTTCCTAGCTCTTCCCCTTCGGTTGCTTATATCAACATGATATCACCCTCTACAATCTTGGCCAATCCATGGATTGTTCCTGATGAAATTGACATCAAAAGTTTTGGCAACCAAATGTCACTTAGCCTCGTTGAGAAATATTATGAAGCCATCTATTCGGCTTTTGTGGCCCATACTTTTCTTCGATCAATTGGGTATATCGAGCACTAGATTATAGCACGTCCTATGATCCTTTCTCACGTATATTTTCTACCAATGAAAGCATCATGGAGATCATGATGTCAGATGATGCACCGTGGGATGAACATCATCATCATTCCTCCTTCCCAGATACCATTGAAGACAATCTCAATACTATGTACCTTCTTAATTTTTTCGAACCCTTTACGAATTGCATCTCCATTCATCAAATTGACTCTAAAAAGAACCTTTCTAATATCGAAGAAATGATTCCTCTTTATATTTCAATTAAACTAGGAATAGTAAAAAATATATACATCAAAGCATCGTGTTCTTCATTTAAAATTGAGATTTATTGAACCTATTTTGTGAGTTTAGAGATGTCTTTTCTTGGGTGTATGAAGAAATGCCACGTAGTGACCCAAACATAGTGGTACACAAAATTAAGATGTATCTTGATTCCAAACCCATCCGGAAGTGCCTTCGTACGATCCATCCTAAGAATGCTACCAGGATAAAATATGAAATTGAAATGCTTCTTCAAGTTGGTTTCATAGACCTCATTTCGTTAACTGATTAGCTATCAAACATTGTCCCTGTCATGAAGAAATAAGGCATGATCCATGTATGTGTCGATTATTGGGACGTAAATCATGATTGTCTGAAAGACAACTACCCGACCTTATTTATTGACAAAATTATTGATGACTGCACTAGATACAATATTTATTCATTCATGGATGGATTCTCAGGCTATAATCAAATCAAAATTCCCCCGGCAGACCAACCGAAAAGTGAATTTATTTGTCCTTGGGGTACTTTTTCTTATAGAAAGCTCCCTTTCAGTTTAAAGAACACAGGAGCCATGTTTTAACATGTGATGGATTATGCTTTCCATGACATCAAGCATATCTTGCAACCCTATTTGGATGATCTCCCTACTCACTTCAAGCATCAGGCTGATCACACCATGCATTGACGGGGACTTTTTCTCCATTGTACACATTATGACATTCGACTTAACCCACAAAAATGTGTGTTCTGTGTCGGTTCTGGTAGACTCCTTTTTTTGTTTCAAAACAAGAAATTTTTATTGATCCTTTAAAATTCCAGGCAATCATTGAATTTCTTGCACCTTCTTCCCTCTCTCAGCTACAAAGAATCTAAGGGAAACCTAACTTTTTGAGGAGGTTTGTCCCTAACTATGGGGAACTAACCAAAGGGTTTACTTGCTTACTAAATAAAGGGATCCCCTTCCATTGGGATGACACTGTAGAGAAAGAATTTGATGCCTTGAAAGATGTACTAGTTTGAGCATCTGCCATATATCCCCCTAACTATTAGTGCAACTACTTCTTTTATATTGTTGCCGCCATCTCTACTATATCTATGTTGTTGGTCCAAGAAGTTGATATGGGGACTGAACATCCCATTTATTATCTAATTCAAAACCTCAAACAATATTGAAATCTAGTATACTGATGTAGAAAAGTGATCTGGATTTAAACAAGAATGTAACAAATTATAGATATAACCATACAAACAGAGATGCAGTAGAAATAAAACTTCATTTCATTAATATCAAAGAATTGAAATATGCCTACATATAGAATGGAAATTAACTAGATCGGACGATGGTAGCTTATCTGTGAGAAGAGATGAGGTGGCTACATGCCTCTGAACTATTGTTACAATGAGGCTCAAAGGTGTATTTATTATTGAGAAACAATGGAAAACCATAAACATCCAAAATCCTAACCCTAGGAGATGAAGCGCTAAACATTGGGCCCCATTTGGGTAAATTGGTACATTGACTTCCCGGGGTCATAACTTTAGCATGCGATGTTTGTTTGACGTGAACAATACCTCGTTAGAAAAATCTATTTGAGGAATATAAATTTCGAGTTGCCAATTTTGGTCTAGCACCAGTTTTGGCCCATGTTTTCCCAAAAAACATCGTTTAGGGCCTCAAAACAACTCTGAAAGTTAAGGACCTGAAAAACTGCCAAAAATAATAAATTGTGCTACAAATAAGGAAACTAAAAAATTGAAAGAAACAATGGTGGGGGTCTAAGAGGAATAGGATCGTGGCTACCAATATCGACCTGGATCATTCCTTCCCCCTTATGAAGAAATGGTCCCCATTACATTGAGTCCCTCCATGAGATGAGGAAACATTTGCTGAGCTTGGTCCCTCCCTAGTGAGCCACTTGCCCTAGTGAAGGAGTTGGCATGCTTTGACAATTCGATATAGTTGGATCCTTTGTTGTCGGGTGTTCTTGATATGTGTGTTTATGATCCAATCATTTGTGGCTTGTTCCATGCAGTCTGGATTTAGATCTATAGGTGTGAGTTGTTCGACAATGTGTGATGTGTCTAACAATGGTGGGAAGTATGGTTGAAGGTAGTTCACATTGAACATTGGGTGCAGGCTAAGGAATGGGGGAATTTTGAGCTCAAATGCATTTTCTCCCATGGCCTTAGTAATGGTTTAAGGGCCATATCAGAGTGGTCTTAGTTTCTGATTAGCTTCGGTAAGGCATTATTTCTACAAATGCAACCAAAGTTTTTCACCCACCTAAATATTGTGTGGCACCCGATGTTGGTCATGTCACTACTTGTACTTGGCATTTTTCATAATGGGGTGGTGAAATATTGGCTTGTTGGGTAGAGGTTTTGTGAGAGTTAGATCAAACAAATGCTTGACCTGATAGTGCAACAGTACCTCTATGGGTGAGGAGAAGATGTTCTTGTATTCTTTCATGACCATATCGACCTATTTCTGTTGGGTGGAGGAACCCTTCCCAGGGGCCATGGATGTGGCTACAAACTTCCCCTTACTTTGGGAGAAAACCAGAAAGAAAATAAATTTCCTAGTATGGGAGATGATCTTACTGCATTTTTTAGCAGAGATCAAAGAGGTGGCGGTAGGTGGGGCTACCTCCCTTATCTTGTATAATGTATTACCTAAAGAAATAATCATAGAGCGAGGTCTAGAATCATATACAATATGTCTCTTTGATAAGTATGGTTGTCCTAATAATACATCACAAACGTCAAGAGAAGAAACATCACACAATACCTCATCTATGAAGGGCTTGATGTTGTGGGGAAGGCAGCACTACTGGCTGAATCAGAGATCACATCCTTGGTGAAGCCATTCGATGCTATACAGTTGGGGGTGTGGTGTGGTTGGTAGGCTTGTTAGAAAATTATATATTATGGAGCAATGGAGCACATAAAATATTGTAGAAATATAAAAACAGAAAACACATAAAATAGGAGAGACACAGATATACGTGGTTCACCCAATTTGGGATACGTCCACCCCGAACATCCAGTCCTTCCTTTCTATTATCCAACAAAATGAAGAGACACAACCTACAACAGATCCATTATAATATCCTCTGTTTTCTCTCACAGTCTCACCTCTCTACTTCTCGCTCGGAGAATACACATCTATATCACAGTCTCAATACAATGCCTCATACAAAGATAGGGGTTGCCTTCTAGGGAAAAAAACCATAAACTAAACATAAGTTCTACCATCAGATCATTTGCCTAATGAACGGCCCAGATTGACTAGAAATTACTATACTTTTACAAGGAAATTTTACATCTATTTTTAGCTTCAGGGGCGTTGCCCTTGAAACCCCCGTAGGGGGACTGCTGGCCCCAGGAACCCCCAGCCAGGGGGTATTGCCCCCCCAGAACCCTCACGGGGGGGGGGGACAAGTTCCCCCCGCACCCCCCCACGTGGAGGGGTGTACAAACTTCCCAGGGTATACATCCAGCTGAAACAAAGACCTCTAAATAATCATGCTCCATAGCGACCAAGGCACAATCGCTTGATGACCTCTATTGAAAAAAGGTTCTTTTGGCTCCCACTAACGACAATTAATTGCAATGGCGAACCCTTCACCCACAGTTGTGAGTGGAAGAGATCCTCTCCCTCCTCTAGATCTTCAGGCTTATTCTTCTTGATCTTGGCGGTGGCAATAGTGGCATTGGGCTCCATATCAATAATCTGCTTCCCTTTCCCATTCCTCTTGTTGGGTACTGACTCAGATTCAGAACATGCATCTAATTCAAAAGCTTTCAACTCAACCACTCACGACTGCATGGCCTGACACTCGTGTTATGAGTGGGGCTCTTATGAAATTCACACCACTTTCCTATGTCCTTTGACTTTGTGGTGGCGTTTTCTTCTTGCGGCTTCGATGAGTTGTCTTTGGTTACCCCACCTTGACTTTGTCCTTGGTTCTGTGGTTTGGGGATGTCATTCCCATGCCTTGGATTTACAGGTCCAAAGTCTTGCTTCTTTTGTTTAAACTTCTGCTCGATCTTGACAACATATCGGTATGTCGTGCCAAGTGAGGAGATGTCCAGAAACTCCATCTCGTCCAGGATGTACCCATGTAGGCAGCGATGGTACTTGAGTATCAAATGTTTCTCAGAATCCTTCATACCTAACTTTGTGTGAAGGGTATGAAAAACATTAGTAAACTTTCGCACATCTTGGTCCCTTCCCTGTCGCAGTGTGGTCCACCTTATGTATTTATCCTCATAGCTCCCGACAAGGTAGTACTTCTCCTTGATAGCATCCCAGAATGAATTCCTAGTGGGTGTGGCTGAAAACAATGAGTGTTCCCTCTGATCCTTTTACTCACAATAGGTTTCCCACCAGTACTTGATGTGGGGAGCGGCTTTGATAAGAGAAAAAGTAATCATTTCCCAGTTGGAAAAATCATGAACAAAAAATATCCTTCTAGCAAATTCAACCATTTATCTATGGCTTCAACATATATTTGACCTCAAAATATGGGGATTTCAAAGTTAACTTGTACCTTAAAGGGTGTGGTGCTTCTATAGTAGCTGCTGGAAGTAGATACGTCACCCCTAGGTAGCCACTAAAGGATCTGGGCAAAGTTGTCCATTATCACCTTCTTTGTCACTTGAGGGGCTCTTCAAGCAAGATTTTGATAGGATCTCCTGCTCCCTCGTATTTCTTTTCTTCCCCCATGGGTAGACATCTGGGTTTGCAAGGATGATATTGCAAAGGTTCTACCAGATCGAGCCCTAACTCCTTATACCCAAACCTCATTGGGGACATGCAAAGAAAAATAGAGAAAGAGAAGACCACTTTGATACCATTGATCTAGATTTAAATAGGAATGCAACAAATTGTAGATATAACCATACACACAGAGATGTAGCAAAAATAAAACTTCATTCCATTAATATCAAAGAACTGAAATATGCTTACATACAGAATGGAAATAAACTAGCTCGGGCGATGATAGCTTATCTTTGAGAAGAGATGTGGTGGATAAATGCCTCTGAACTGTGTTATAATGAGGCTCAAAGGCCCATTTATTATTCATAAACAATGTAAAACCCTAAACATCCAGAAACCTAACCCTAGGAGATGAGGCGCCAAACTATGGGTTCTGTTTGGGTAAATTGGTACATCAACTTCCTAGGGTCATAACTTTGGCATACGATCTCCTCTTGACATGCACAATAACTCATTAGAAATATCTATCAAAGGACTAAAAATTTCAAGTGGCCAATATTGGTCCACAAGTCATGTTGGCCACCGTTTTCGCAAAAAATATCATTTAGGGCCTCAAAACGACTCTAAAAGTTTAGGACTCGAAAAATTACCAAAAATAGTAAGTTGTGCTACAGATAAGGAAACTGAAAAATTGAAAGAAACAATGATGGGGGTCCAAGTGGAATAGGTGGGTGGCCACCAATATCCACCTGGATCAAAAATTTTGTTTTGGTGGCCATTCAAGCTATCCAAAGATTTCTCCATTACATCTTGCTTCAAAAAACTATGATCATTTCAGATTGCAACCCTATGACATACATATTGTCACATCAATTGCTAGGGGGAAATACTCCAAATGGATCGTTACTCTCCAAGAGTTAGACTTCGAATTCATCAAATCCAAGTCAAAGAAATACTTAGTTTTCACTGAGCTAATGTTAGATCCCCCTTCCCTTGATGTTGAATCTACATCTAAGATTCCATCCCTAACAAGTCATTGTTTCTAATCTCGTCATCTGACCCATGGTATGGAGAGTTTTTGATCTATCTCTACACCCAAACTTTCCGACGTAATATCTCTCACCATGAGCAATGATGTATCTGGTAACTAATCTCAAAATTATGTGATTTCGGTGACATGCTTTACCATCGTGGTATCGATAAAATTTTATGTAGGTGTCCTCACTTTTGAGGAGGCCAAGAAAGTCCTAAATTAAGGTAACTCGAGGGCATGTGACATATTTTTATCTATCACACTACTGCGCAAAAAATATTTTGTGATGGTTACTTTTGGCCCACAATTTTCCGGGATTATATTCTCGGAGTCCATAAGTGTCATGCATGCCATATCTATTATCGTAAAATATGTGCTATGCATTCCCCATTGCATCTTGTTGTCATTGTTGGTCCATTTTCAAAATGGGGCATTAACTTTATTACATGTAATCCTCACTTAGATGGGGGGCATGGATATATCATTGTCATTGTTCACTACTTTACTAAGTAGGCCGAAATGATGCCTACATTTAACAACACTGGCTAAACAACTACATACTTTTTCCTCAATCACATTATTGCTAGGTTTGGTGTTCTGTAAGCAATAGATATAGATCATGGGAAGAATGTTTGAAACCATGTGATGACCAAATTAACTGCCAAATTGGGAATTTCACGTGAAAATTCCACTCCCTATTATCCATAGGCTAACAGATAAGTTGATGCTACCAACAAAGTTCTTAAGACTATCGGACTGGCACTTACTATCAAATTGGCTATCAGATCGGCACTTGCTTCTCTTTGCTGCCTTGTGTGCATATGGAACCTCAGTTAGGACTGCTACCGATTCACACCTTTCCAATTGGTTTATGGTATGGAAGTAATCATCCCCATCAAATGCGCAATTCCATCGCTGAAACTAGATATCGAACTTCTTCCTGCTACTTCCACAGAGGAGGAGTGTCTTTTACATATAACTCGTTTGGACGAAAGTTGGCACAATGTTTATTTAGCCAATGAAGCTCATAAAAGAGACATCAAAGCACAATATGACAAAAGTGTCAAGCCTAGATTCTTCTCAGAAGGATATCTAGTTCTCTTATATGACCAAGTGGCCGATAAGTTAGGTCCAAGAAATTTCCATCCTATGTGGTTGGGCCCATACATTCTCAAGTGTGTCCTTGAAAAATGGGGCTATGAGTTAGTAGACCTCAATGGATTTCCACTAGCACAACTTAGAAATGTGTTGTACCTCAAAAAATATTGTGCTTGATCCCATGCATAGTACACTATGTACATATTGTGTATAGGTGTGTTGAGTGTGCTTGCAGTGTGTTTTTCACAGTTTCTTATGGCTTTTGTTCCTTCTTTTTACCTCTGGATTGCAGATTTGAACCTCCCTCGAATCGTATATTGGTTATGCCGATGGTGCTAGTTTTAGTACTTAAAACCTATCCTTCGCAGTATGTGTTATCTTTGCTCCAAATGGCAAGGTACTAAGCATGAAAGGGATTTGCATTGGTCGCTCTACCAACAACATGATGAGTATAGCATATTGGTTGAGTTACTATATGATGCTATTTCACATGGTATTTGCCATATAGTCATCAGGATTGACTCACAGGTCATAGTGCTACAACTCACCAATATCTATTCAATGAGAAATCCCAACATCCTTCGAATGGTTTTAAGAGTGAATCTTCTGGAAAGAAATTTTGATTTCATACGATATGAACATATTTCTATAATTCTTAACAGATTAGAAAATGCCCTAGCTATTTTTGTTTTAGATAGACATTTGCAATGAATGTAGATAACTTTCAATTCATATCACGTCATATTGAAAGAAGAATAGGAGCTAGGAAACATTGAATATATGAATATATATATAATATATATATATATATATATATTATATATATATATATATAATAATATTATATATATATATATAATATTATATATATTATATATATATATATTATATATATATATATATATAATATATATATAATATATATATATATATATTATAGTAAGTTTATTTTTACAAAATGTGTGCCCCGGGACACATATGGCTACATTGCACATATAAAAACTACATGAAAAATATATAAGTAGAAAAATCAATGGTGCTCATGATAAAACGAAAATGCACAATCTATCTTGCACAATAGTCAACCAATATGACTAGGCACTCTGATAGTGTGTCACTAAAGTCGCAACGAAATCAACCATAGTCTCATCAATCATGTGTGTCAGTCCATCCATGTGGCACTCCACCTTTGATAGGATCTCAACTACTTCAAGATCTCGTAGCGCATCCTGTCCTACCGCGTCAACCTATACCAGTTCCATTACCTACTCATGTAGTTTTCTCTCTCTGTGGCAGAGATATGTATCACCTACGGGTTGAAAAAGTCTGATATATGCATGAACATATTAAATAGTTTAGTCTCTAGAACATAAAATAAAAATAAAAATAATTGTAAAACTTTCAAAAACTTAATGGTCAAAGTATCTTACCTAAAGCATCCCATTGGTCACCCTCAGGAAAATTGACCTCAGGATCATTACATAAATCCATCCCTACGTAAGGATAATCATCAATAATGATTAACTGTCTGCGCAAAAATCCAATGAAGGTTGGTGAAAAGTTGATCGTTGGTGGACCTGAATGTCAGTTCATGTGGTCTACCCACCTCCTCATCTATCGAACCCTCAGATCAATGGGCTCGACTACAATATGCTAAGGCTGTAGTAATGGTACCCTCTATAGAGAAAAAGAGATTAATCTCATGCCATAGTCGAATTTCTTCAACTTCCCATCGTTTTCTTTAGTAAGTTTTTCTTTCAAATTGACTAAGACACCCTCGCTCTAGTTGAATACTGCCAAATCTAGACACTCTATCCCATACTGCCTGTATGATTTTCTCACTACATGTAGTGTTTAGTTGCCTTCCAATCTTGCAATAATGAACAATATCATTCTGAAAGGTAATTTGGTCACATCTTTTATGTTTATCTTTACATCCCTAGTAGGAAGGGCTTGAGGTTTGCAATAGGTAGAGATATAGTCTTTCACCATCTCACCGCCACTTCTTCCACCTAGAAGAGAGATGGGGGACCCTCTCTCTAACAAACTTGTCAAAAAGTAAATATCCTCTACCTGTATCTCAAGTATATTTTTCCCAAACTAAAATGCTTGTGCTTGAATATCCCATGAATGAACAAGGTATTTCAACAACTTTATTTGTTGCCTCGTATTGAGAAGCGAGAAGAATTTTAATAACCCAAAATTTTTGAGTGCCTAGATGGTAGCAGGGTGGTTTGTTGCATTCAAATATTGTTCCTCATGTTCTCTTTCTCTCCAAATGTATTCCATTTTGTGCTAATGGGTACCTGAAACATCAACAAGGAATCCATTAAGCTCTTTTCCATGCAAAAAATCTGACAAAATTTGAGGCAAAACTAAAAGGAAACTTGAAGAAATATGCTAAATACACCCCATCAGTGTTTTCCATAGCATTGCACCTTTTTCTCCATTGTTTCTCTGCCTAGGTGAAATACCTTTCTCGACATGGGGGGATGCGCTGGTCCCAAGGCATTTTTTATGAACCCAGGTGCCTCAAAACCTTAACATTTTTCCATGAAAACACAAAAATGAACTGTAGAAAGATATAGAAAGGTTTTAGTTCCTACCTGGAAGTGATGGCACTTGAAATGGTTCCTTGGATTGGCCAGAACCAGCTGCAGAAGATCGAGGGAAAAAGGGATCCAAATACTCATTGTTGAGGGTAAAATGTTAAAGAGTGAAAATGGAAAGTCATTTTGAATATTTATGGTCATTTTCTCATTATTTTATTCATTTTAGTATTTTGACCTAGATATGCTTCATTTTCAGTATGAAACAGGTATTATTAATCGTTATTGTTGTTTTTGAGCAGGTCGACATTTGTTAGCAGTCTTTTTAATATGTTTTGAACATGTTACTTTGACCAAAGAGTATACTTTTATCTCTTTTTTAGACTCTGTAAGCCTATGACAAAGGAACCCCCCTAGAGTCCTCTTTCAGCTTTTTTCACGTTCCTTAAATATGAAAATATTTTCTAGCACTTGTCTTTTCAAACTCATAAAAGTAAATGAAAAGACATCTACTCACCATAAGTTGAACCCTTTTTCAAACTGAGATAGACTAACTATGAAAAAGGAATACCTTAGTCGAACATGGCTAAGAGGTTCTCTTGGGTATTTTTTTCTACCTTTTCGGACCTAAGGGACTACCTACAAAAAGGGACATTTGGAATTTTCTTTTTCGCCTATTTTTCAAACTATCTAAACATGAAAAAGATGTCGAGTTTTACCTTTTATGGACTCCTAAAAACATCAAACAATGATGGACTCATCGATCATGATGAGTCTAAACCACTCGTTCTTAGGGTTCATTAAATATAATCAAAGGAATTCATATGAAGGATGAACTTACAAATCAAGCACATGTTATCCTCCTCAAGCTTGTTAAAAAATAAAGAGGTACTGACTAGTATGGTTGGGGAAATTGGGAAAACAAGGGATTCCACTTTGCTAATGGCAGTGAGCCACTCTGAACACGACACTCTTCCACTTCATCTTCGTGGTTGTTGGTTTTGGTAATATGCTTATCTTTTGATTATCATACCACTTTTCAAAGCCTCCATTTTTGGTTTTGGGTCAATGTTGTCGACTCCATTCAGTGTCACCAGTGCATTTAAGATAATTCATTCAGTTGATCTTTAATACAGTACTCTTAATCCTTCATTTCAAATTTTCCTTTCCTGATCCAATTCCATGTCAACATCATTCTGATCATTCTGTCTCAATCATGATAACCATTTTGTGTCATTCATGGAGGATACATCAAGTCCCTCCTGCGATGGGTTGCTTCTTGTTGACATCAACACATCATCGAGGAAGTTGACTTAGAAATACACCTTTGGTACTTCATGCTTTCATACATCATTGGAAAGTTTCATCGCTCGCAGTGACATGTTTACATCACTGACCTTTGACCGAAAGGTTCTATGTGATGTTCGACATCAACTCATTCGTTCACACCATACGTGTTGTACTATAGTACCTTGAGATCCATTAGCATCATCGATGGTTTCTCTCATGTCTGTTAACAGCTTACATCATTGGTTGGTAATCAAATGGTGTCTACCATAATCGACTCCAACTCATTAATTCACATGGTTAGGCTCATAGATTAGTTGGTCATGTGAATGAGATATAAGACCTTGGATCTAGATTCATCCATCCAGGTTGTGATTTCAGGAGTTATACAAAGATCACAATGTATGATGGTCGTGATCATAAAGGCAGTCATCCAGTCATGGGTCCACTAGTTGCATTTGTGGATGCATCTTTTCATCATTCTACATGTTATGTTAGCTTATGGGTTGAGAATGGGTATGTCTCCCTCAGCAAACAAATATTTCATATTGTAAATGCATTGTAATATATGAAGCTCCCTAGTTGTCCTTGATCCTGACTTGTCGCAAGGTAAATAACTTTAGTCATCATTTATCATCTATAACTTTTCATTTTAGGGAGAATTATTTTATAGGAAATTTTTTCACATCTGATCAGTGAGCCTCCTAATGGGATCAATAAACATATCATTCCCCCTTGTCACCATCTTGTACAAATCCCTAATAATGTTCCCTTCATCCCCCATAATTTTAGGCCTAACCTACATCATCTTAGCCATTTTTAGGACCAACACTCCATGTATTCCTACTCGGGTGTGATCGCCTACAGGTTTCTCCATTGTGGCATGTGTTAGTGACCAGTAGGTTTCTCCCCTTTGCACTTGCATTGGTTCTAGAAATCTGGGAGAATGATCGATATTTTTTAAGGTTCCCCTTCTAGGAGTTTCTATAAGTTTTTTTAATTTCTTACCCTGGATAAAACATTCAGATCCTATCCTTCCCTACTTTGGATTTTTCACCACTTATCCTTTGATCCTATCCCTCCATCAAAGGTGGATCTCAAACCTTAGATTGCTAATTGGATAAGAACTCCCAACTTACCCTACTTCTCTATATATTCCTAGCCTTCTATTTGGTTGGGTGTTGGATTTTGGAGAGTGATTTTTCCCTTATGCTGCCATAGTGAGTGGTTATCATCTCATGCATTTAAGGTGATTGGAGGTGCATATTGTGACAAGGAAAGAACAAGTTAACAACTTAGAGGCACTCTTCTACAAGATCAATTGCTACTTATGGTTGTAATCTCCTTTCATTTATATTAATGCAAATAATTCATCGTTTTCCTATATGTGTTGTTTTTATTTCATATATTTCAATACCATGTTGATCTATTGAATGAATTATTTAGATGATATTGTATAGATCTCATAGTTTCTTGGCTTGTGTTATCTGACTGTACAAGTTTTAATTTTAGCATTCAGAGCTAGAACTGGAGCTTCCAAGCTAAAGAAGGAGCGAAGTGTGCAAAGGATTCTAGGTATGCCTCACTCTGTCATCTATTTACTTTAAGGAAAATAATTGTGTTCTTTGTATCTCTGTTGTTCTAGGTTAGCCACTGGCTTAGGGGAGATACTTTTTTTTGCAATCATAAATCTTATATAAAACTTTCCATACTAGTTGGTATTCCTATTGTGTTAACAAAATCCCAGTGGATAATAGGTCAATGATATATTCACTCCACTCAATATCCATGTCTCCTAATAGACGTAGTTCCCTAGCCGATGCCCATCTCGATAAATGGCTCATGCCATCAATATCTTGTGCAATCGGATAAAGGTACATGATACCTCTATCACTCAAGTTTCTAGTAAGAGGAGTGGATAATATGCACCTACCTAAGGAACCCACACAACTATCTTTGCCCACTCTGAGAATTCATCCTCAAATAATGCTCCATTTGAGATTTGCAATGATCCCATGCTTTACTGAGGTCAAACTTTGCGATATGAATGAAACATTTTTCCTAAGATGTATTAGAGTTATAATGCACTAAAATACGCCAATCTCCATCAAATACTTGTCCAATATAATATCATGCCACATCCCTCAAAAATTACTCTCCATATGATTTGACCTGTAAGACCCACCCAAAATATCCAATGTTTTTCATCCCCCATCCACCATCAACTAAAGGCCTCATAATATCTTTTATCTTAACCAACAAGATCTTGTTCTTTTCCCTAGTAACCCCAGACCAATGGAAATTAGCTAGGATAGACTTCAATTTTCTTATGGTCCCCTTTGGGACTTTACAAATCATCATACAATAAATAGGTATATTTTTTAGTGCCACTCTAACCAAGACCAATGCACCTCCAAAAGAAATCCACCTTGATGTCCAATTTCCCAACTTATATTCACATTTTTTTATCAAACAAGGTCATTCCTCTACCAAGTACTTGGAAAATTTAACAAAAAATCCCAGATATCAAAAAACTCTCGTCAATGGCTGACAACTGATAGAGAAAATTTTTGTAGTATCTTGAGATATATCTTCATCAAGGCAAAACTCAATAAAAGTGACTTTTCTTTGCTAGGAACTAAACCAGACTCCCTACTAAAGCTATCAATCACCTTCAACTATTGAAACCATTCCTGCATCTCACCCGTTCCACATAACAAAACATCATTGATGAATAGTAGATGAGTAACATATATGTGCCTAGAAACTTGATACCAGATATTTTGTTTAATTTTTTCCATCATAATCATCCTATTGAAACATTCAATAACAATAATAAACAACAGATGTGAAAGGGAGAGACCTTGTCAAACCATATCAGTAGCCCTGAATAGTTTAGAAGGAATACCATTAATAATAATGGAAAATTGTACCGAGGATACACAAGCCATGATCCATTCTACTATATCAAAAGTGAGACCCAATCAGTAGAGGATTAATTTCACAAAGGACCAATCCACACAATCGTAAGCTTTGATAAGATCTAGTTTTAAGCTTAATGCCTTGGACTTCCTCTTCTTAATTGAATGTAAACATTCATGAGTAATAACCACAACATCATGAATATGTCTCTATTTTAAGAACCCAAATTGTTCCCAGGAAATATACTTGGACAAACCATCTCTAAATCTAGAAGAAATAATTTTAGAAATAAATTTGTATAAAATATTAGAAAGTGAAATAGGCCTGAAGTCATAAAAGGTTTCCAGATTATATTTCTTGGTGATTAAAGCCACAAATGTAGAATTTAGGGATCCAATCACCTTCAATTTGGTCCTTGATTCCTCCACAATTTTTACAAGATCCTTCCCAACCAACTCAAAGAAGTAGAAGAATAGTTCAATGGTCCATCCATCCAGACATGGAATTTTGTCTTTGGTAAACTCTTAAGAACCCTTTCAACCTCCTCCAATGTAGTAGGCTTACCAATCTACTCCACATCTTCATTGCCAAATATTTCAAGAATGAATTGTGACATACTCAAAGAAGTAGAGGAACAGTTCCATGGTCCATCCATCCAGACATGGAATTTTGTCTTTGGAAAAAGTCTTAAGAACCATTTGAACCTCCTCTAATGTAATATACTTACCAATCTGCTCCACATCTTCATTGCCAAATATTTCAGGAATTAATAGTGACATTTGGATCTGATGTCCAATGTCAATAATTATCTCTAATAGTGTACTATTTCTCAAAATGTTGAATGGGTTCTAAGTGCAAATCCTTTTGTGTGTGTATCAAGCCCCCTTCATTCCTCAGCTCCCATAAGGAATTATCCTACACCTCTGCAAAGAAAATATATGAAATAATTTTGTGTTCTCCTCTCTTGAGGTCATCCAAATTTCCCGGATCATAAGCCTCCATGCCTCCTCCTGTAATTTAAGAATATATCTTCCTTCCCTCCAAAAATAAGAAGTTCTCCTTAATGGCATCTAAGAGGATGTTTACCTTAACAAGGTGAGATAATAGTTCCATTTTGTTATCGATATACTCCAATTCATGTGAAAGATCAATATTTTTTGTGTGTTCTTAGTTATTATCCTCACCTTTTAATAACTTAAGTTTCTTGCAAATCAAATCCATATGTCCTTTATATTATCCTTCCAAATTTTAAGCCTAACATTACTTTACAACTCCTAAGAATCCTTCTAAAGAAGCCAACTATAATTGAATTTTAAAGGGATTCTTACCTATGCCTGGTCATCTTTCCACTAGAAAAAATAAGGGAATGGTCAAACAACTTCGATGGAGTCACCTAGGATCTACAAATTCCAATATCATGCAAAAGATACTCCTTCATTGAATAACAATCCAACGCTTTTGCTAATCTAGTCGGGCCTGATCTACCATTATTCCAAGTCAGCATAATCGGTTGCAAAAGAATGTCCATCGAATTATAATTTTCATAGTCAAGTTCAGGATCTAACTTGCACCTAGCCCCCAAATCTCTTGTGTAGATATAGTAAGATTTAAATCTCCAGCAAATATCATATTATCTAAATTAAAGAGACCTCTCTCTACCATAGTATCCCAAAAAAACACACCTTTCCAAGTAGTTTTCATAGCAATTAATGATATGGAACTTCTGTAAATGGTAAAGTAACCAACTAGTATCCCTGCATTGGACTAATAAGGAGTGACATAAGCCACCACTGAGCCCCAAATGGAAGCCAAACCCCCCAACAAGCCTCTAGCCACAATATCACATAAATTCCAGCGAGGTAGAATGCTCGAAAAGTATCTCCTAACCCTTTCCAAATTAGATATGGTTTCTTGTATGAGAATTTATGGGAAAGAATTATTTTTTTTAGGGAATATTTCTTAGAGGTATCCCCCATACCTCTAATGTTCATAGAAATCAGGATCATTTGGTATCATGACTTAAAGGAAATTCTCTAAGACCTGATCTTACACAGACTCAAAATCACCTGAAGGACAATCTTGAAGATAATTAACAGGAATCAATAGAGATTTCTCCTCCAATACTTTATTCCTTCTATGTCTATTCTTCCCCCACTTCCAAATCATAACATTTTTAGTGGATGTCAAAGTAGGGGTTGGGGAGGTGTATGTAGTTGAGTAAACAATCATATGAGTTCATATGGTTCAACAAGATGAGAAGGAGAATCATTCTTATCAGTTTCACATGGAGTCAAATGAAATGGATTATCTAGATCCCCAACCACATCTAGATGTGGAGAAATAATTTCCTTTCCATTTATCCAAGCAATCGATAGAGCTACATGAGAATGCTCAAAAACTAAGGGGAGGACCACTTATGAATCTCTAAGAATGCCCTTGTCCAATGAAAGTGAGGGAGCACATGTACGGGCCCTCACTAGAGGAAAAAAATAGGACCAAACAATAGGGTCTACAGACTCAAAAACCAAGTTATCAAGGGATTTTTTGACATAAAACCCCTCACTAGGAGAAACCATATCAGTTCCATTATCTTGAACTTTTGAAATGTTTGCATGTGAAAAATAGGTGAGAATGAGGACTCTTGTTTAGTACCTAAAGCATTCCCTCCCGAAGTCGAAAATAAACCCTCCACTAGCATAGCCATTGTATTACCAGCAGAAGTTGCAACTTGTAAAATATTTGATCCAAATTTAAATAGGAATGCAAAAAGTTACAGGCATAACCATAAATATAATAATACTTCATTTAATTAATATCAAATATTGAAATATGCTTACAAACATAATGGAAATAAGACTTGCTCAAGCGATTGTAGCTTATCTCTAACAAGAGATGTGGTGGCTCCATGCATCTAAACTGAGTTACAATGAGGCTCAAGGGAATTTTATTATTTAATAATAAAAGAAAACCCTAAAAAACCAAAACCCTAACCCGAGGAGTTGTAACACCAAGATTTTATGGGCCTCGTTGTGGTTAGTTGGGAAGCCAACTTCCTGGGGTCGTAACTTGGTCATATTATCTCCGTTTGATGTGTATGATACCTCGTTGGAAATATATCTCCAAGGACTTCAGCTTCTAACATGATTTCCATATAAATCCCTAGATTTATATGGAACCCAAAAAAACATTGTTTAGGGCCTCAAAACGGCTCCAAAAGTTCAGGACCCAAAAAAACTGCCAAAAATAGTAAATTGTGCTATAATTAAGGAAACTAAAAAAACTGAAATAACAATGGTGAGGGTCAAAGTGGAATAGGCAGGTGGACACCATAATCCACCTTGTTTAGCTATCCCCCCTTAGGAAGCAATGGTCTCCATTGCATTGAGTTCCTCCATGAGATGAGGAAACTTCTGTTGAACTTGGTCCCTAGTGATCCATTTGTCTTGGTGCAAAAGTTGGTCGACTTTGACAGCTTGATACAGCTAGATATTCTGTTGGTGAGTGTTCTTGATATGTGTGTCCATGATTCAATCAATTTTAGCTTGTTTCATGCAATCTAGATTTAATTTCATTGGTGTGAGTTGTTCTACAATGTCGAATGTGTCTAGTAATGGTGGAAAGTATGGTTGAAGATGATCCACATTGAACACTAGGTGCAGGCCAAGGAATGGGGGAATGCTGAGATCAAAAGAATTATCTCTGGAAGGCTTGGTGATGGTGTATGGCCCATATTGAAGCGATCGAATCTTGTGGTGGGGCCCAACGAGGCACTCCTT
This sequence comes from Pinus taeda, assembly GCA_000404065.3. Lineage (NCBI taxonomy): Eukaryota > Viridiplantae > Streptophyta > Pinopsida > Pinales > Pinaceae > Pinus > Pinus taeda. The sequence continues at coordinate 91,172 of APFE031660248.1, forward strand.
TTGCAAATGTAGCCAAACTTTTTCGCCCACCTTGAACTTGTGTGCCACCCGATGCTAATCATGTCGCTTCTTGTACTTAGCATTAGATTTTTCCAATATGTCATGGACCTATTTGCAGATGTGTTGAATGTGCTCAATGAAGCTATTTGCCTTGTCTTCTTCGAACTAGACATGAGCTAAATCTGCCTGAGTCGTTACAAATGATATGGCCACATCATTGGGACATAGTGGCTGGAACCCCAAGCCCACCTAAAAAGGGTTGTGGCTAGTCAAGTTGTGGAGAGTCCAATTATAACTTTGTTGGACATAGGGAGGCTCACATCCCATATGTGTGGATTCTTTGAGTTGTGCATGTGGATAATGTGTACGATCATCCTGTTGACGACCTCTATCTGGTCATCAATTTGGGGATGGAAAGTTGTGGACTTAGGGAGATTGGTGTCTAGCATCAACCAAACACTGGACTAAAAGGTACTGAAGAACATGTTGTCTCGATTTGAGGTGATAGAATATAGATCCCAAGGTGTACTCGCACTCGTTCAAAGAAGAGTTTTGTAGTGGCTTCTGTTGTGATATTCTTCATGCAAACCGCCATAATGGCCATCTTCGAGAATCTGTTGACAACCACAAAAAAAAGTTGTTTCCATGCTTAGTAGAAGGAAATCCCAACATCTAAGACATGGAGATGGATTCCCAAGGTTGAATTAGGGTAGGCAACAGAGTATAGAGGCCTTTATTCTTGATGCCCAGTTTGGAAATGGCTCAGGAAGTGTAGGATCTGATGTACTTCCCAACATCATATTGAAGATTCAGCCAATACAAATACTTATGTGGTATTACTACCATTTTCTCAACCCCAAAATTTCCAGTGGCCCAACTGTAGTTCTCTTCAAAAATCATCTTATCACGCTTACTTGAAGGAACACAAATGTGTCCTAGGTGGCATAACAGAGCATCTTGGAGGTGAAAATATTGAACTTGCCAACCCTCCAAGAGCATATGGTATATGTGGCCAAATTTTGGGTCGCTTTTGTAGAGAAGTGGCCAATCACAAGTCTCGTGCCCAAAAGAGTTGAGCATGGTGTTTAACGCCATGATTGGTGGTTGGCTAACACAGTCTGCAACATTATTAGTGTTTCCCTTCTTGTAAATGATATTCAAATGGAACTGTTGTAGGTATGTGGACCACTTCTGATGGCAATCATTCGGCAACTTCCCTTGCATCTCTATTAAATTCAGGGGTCGGTGGTCTATGTGGATGATCATTTCCTTCCCCAAAATGTAATGCTTCCATTGTCAGTAGGCCTACACAATGGAATACATCTCTTTTTCATAAGTGGAATACTTTCGGACTGTGTCCGAAAGTGTCTCACTATGATATGCCACTAGATGCCCGCGTTGAGTAAGGACTACCCCAATAGCATAATTAGAGGCATCTGTCTTGATCTGAAATGGGTGTTGCAAGTCTAGTAATGCAAGCACTGGTGTGGAGTAGAGGCGATGTTTCAATTCTGTGAATGCCTTCTGTTGAGATTCAGACCAAAAGAATTTTTCTTTATCTCCTCCCTTGGTGACTTGACTCAAGGGCCAAGTGATATAAGAGAACCCTAGCACGAACTTATAGTAGAAACTGGCAAGACCCAAAAAGTTGCGGAGCTCTATCAGAGTGGTTGGGGCTCGCCAATTTCGAATGACTTGGTTCTTGGTTGGATCCACAAGCACCCCTCATTCATGAATAATGTATCCCAATATTGAACCTGGGTCATGCCAAAAGTTCATTTCTCCAAATTGGCACATAGCTTGTGTTGCCACAATGTTTGGAGAACCTATCGGATGTGCTGGAGGTTCTCTTCCCAACTCTGGCTGAAGATCAAGATGTCATCCAAGTATACCACTACAAATGAGTTGGTGAATTGCCACAAGATGTCATCCATCAACCTCAAGAACATTGCAGGAGCATTCATCAACCTGAAAGGCATAACCAACCATTTGAAAATGCCCTCCTTGTGTTGCACAAAAATTGTCACTTTGACATTTTGTAATCAATATGAGTCTATCACCACTCATACCTACCTCCTTTGCAAGTATTAAACCTTAGTTCTTCATATCAAGATTTGAAAATAAGAGAAAGTCCTTAAAAATCTCTTAAACTCTGGTTTCGCACTTTCTCTTAGCATTACCTGTGGTACCGCACCCATTGGTCATGTCCCCTACGCACCTGACCGCTCTGTCTCTGTGTTATGGGTGCGAACCCCTGTAAAAGTTAAAAAGGTGCAAGTACATTCTTAAAAACTCACTTTGAGTCATTTCTGGAAGCTTCTAGAGGGAATCTTGCGCTGGCAAGTTCGCTCCTTGAGGGTTCATGCATCCCATTCCTTAAGGAGCTAACCCCTTGATGTGAGGAGTTTATCCCCTTGAAGGAGGACTCTATCCCTTCAATGGTGGACCTGTAACCTCCTTCCCTTGCACTATAAAATGAAACATTGGGCTGGTTACTTGGGAGGTTGAAAGCTGAATATTTTTTAGGGTAAATGCTGCTGGAACTTAGTCTTCCTAATTGAGCTTTCGGTCTCATTTGGAGGAGAGTGAGGCTTTTCAAAGTAGAGGAGATTCCTGCTTGGACCCTGGGAAGAGCTTGTACAACATCAAGGCACCAAGGTTGTAAAGTTCTTCTATTTCAAAGTTAATACAATCAAGTTTATTTTTCTCAATAAGTTGTATCTTATGGTTTATTTCATAGATTCCTTTATCACTATGATGAACATGATTTATTATATTAGCTATGCAGGTGTTCTTTGATGTGTGATTGTTTGTGATTACAGGTTATTAAAAGGAAACTCTTAAAGTTGTTGGAGCATGGCTGCCACAAAATAGCGTTGGACTTAAGGTGGGGTCTAAAACACCTCTTAGTTTTTATTAATGAATCGCAATATGTTTAGAGAAAAGTAGATTTTCTTGTCCTGCTTGTTGCTAGATATCAGTTGATACTAGGGAGATCGGTCTTGTCTGGAAGAATGATTTATCCGGCCAACACTTGGCTTTGAAGGTAGTCTTCCAAATATCAAAGGGTTTGATTGGTACCTGGTGATATCCAAACTTCAAGTAGATCTTTCTAAAATATTTTCCCCACTTGAGTTGGTCTAGAAGGTCATCAATTTGTGTGATCAGGTACCTATTATGTACAATGATCTTGTTCAGCACTCAATAGTCCATACAGAGTCTCCAAGTCCCATCCTTCTTCTCTACCAACACGATCGGGCTCCCAGAGGGTGATGAACTCAGTCGAATGTGACCTTTCTACAACAACTCCTAAATTTTCCTCTTGATTTCATCATTTTCCAAAGTGGAGCATCGATAGATTGGCCCATTGGGCAACAATGCACCTCGGGTCATATCGATGGAGTGCTTGACCTAATAATGCAAGGGCACCCTTGCGGGGTAGGTGAAGATGTCCTCATACTCCTCCACGACCTTGTCCATCTATTATTGTCATGCAAAGGGGCCTGTCTGGAGGCTGTGGCCATTGTTTTCTTCTTTCCCTGAGGGCGTATCATCAGGAAAACAAATTTCCTAGTTTTGGAAATGAGCTTACTCCATTGTTTTGTAGTAACCAGAGAGATGACGGTAGGTGGTGCTACCTCTGGTATCTTGTACAAATTATTTCCCAAGGTAACAATAACAGCGTGAGGCCTTGACTCATACAAAGCATGTTTCTTACATAAGTATGGTTGTGCTAATAATACATAACAAACATCAAGGGGAGAAATGTCACATAATACCTCAGCCTTAAAGGGCTTGATGTTGTATGGAAGGCGACACTATTAGCTCACGTGAAGATCGCGTCCTTCGTGAAGCCATCCGATGGCATATGGTTGTGGGTGTGATGTGGTCGGTAAGGCCAGATGCTTCACGACCTCTACTACAATGATGTTCTTTTGGCTCCTGCTGTAAAAAATGAAGTGTAGTGGGGACCCATTTATCCACATCTGGGAGTGGAAGAGATGCTCCTGCTCCTCTAGATCTTCGAGTTCCTCCCTCTAGATCTTTGTGGTGGCAACGGTGGCATTGGACTCTACATTGATAATCTGCTTCCCTTTTTCATTCCCCTTGTTGGGTTTTGACTTAGATTCAGAACATGCATTTGATTCCAAAGCCTTTAGCTTGGCCACTAGTGACTGCTTGGCTCGACACTCACTTGTGTTGTGAGTGGAGCTCTTATGAAACTCACACCACTTTCCCATGTCCTTCTTCGACTTTGCATTGTTGTCCTTTTCTTGTGGCTTTTGCAAGTTGTCCTGGGTCATCCCACCTTGGCTCTATCACTTTTTTTGTGGTTTGGTGGCACCTTTCCCTTGCTTCAAATTCACAGATCCAAAGTCTTGCTTCTTTTGTTTAAACTTTTGCTCGATCTTAACAGCATATCAGTACGTAAGTGAGAATATGTCTAGGAACTCTATCTCGTCCTAGATGTATCTGTGTAGGTATCCGTGGTACTTGAGTACCAAATTTTTCTTAGAATCCTTGGTACCCAACTTCATGCAAAAAGTATGAAAAACATTGGTAAACTCTAGCACATCTTGGTCCCATCCCTGCCGTAGTGTGGTCCACTTTATGTATTTCTCCTCATGGCTCTCGATAGGGTAGTAGTTCTATTTGATGGCATCCTAGAACGAATTTCAAGTGGGAGTGGCTGAAAACAGTGAGGTTGTAATTTCATCCTTCTTCTCACAACAGCTTTCCCACCATTCCTTGATATGGTGGGTGGCTTTGAGAAGAGGAAAAGTACTATTTTCCCAGCTAGAAAAATTATGAACTGAAAAATATCCTTCTGGCAGATTTAACCATTTATTTGTGGTGTTTGCATCTATTTGGCCCTCAAATATGGGAATGTCAAATTTTACTTGTACCTTAAAAGGTGTGGAGCCTCCAGAGTGGCTACTGGATGTAGATGCGCCACCGGTGGGCAACTATTCAAGGATCTAGGCAAATTTATCCATCATTGCATTCCTTTGTTTCTCGAGGGCGTCCTCAAGCAATATTTTGATAGGATATCTTGCTCCCTCGTCTTTCTTTTCTTTCCCCATGGGCAGCCATCATGGTTTGCGAGGTTGATCTTGCACTTCACGTAGATCGAGCCCTAACTCCTTATATCCCAACCTCGTTTGGAACATTCCAAGAAAAACAGAGAAAGAGTAGATTGCTCTCATATCACTGATTTTGATTTAAACAGGAATGCAACAAATTACAGATATAACCATAAATACAAAGATGCAGCAGAAATAACACTTCATTTCATTAATATCAAATACTGAAATTTGCTTACAAATAGAATGCAAAGAAGACTGTCTCGAGCGATGGTAGCTTATCTATGAGAAGAGATGTGGCGGCTACATGCCTCTGAACTAAGTTACAATGAGCTCAAGGGCCTTTTTATTATTAAACAATAAGATAACACCCTAAACAACCAAAACCCTAACTCGAGGAGATGTAACACCAAGATTTTATGGGCCCCGTTGGGGTTAGTTGGGCAACCAACTTCCTGGGGTCACAACTTGGTGATATTATCTCCGTTTGATGTGTATGATACCTCATTGGAAATATCTCTCTGACAGCTTCAGTTGCTGATGTGATTTCCTTGGACATCATTGTATTTATATGGAAGCCAATAAAACATCGTTTAGGGCCTCAAAATGGCTCCAGAAGTTTAGGACCCAAAAAAAATGCCAAAAGTGGTAAATTGTGCTACAATTAAGGAAACTGAAAAAATGAAAGAACAATGGTCAGGGTCCAAGTGGAATAGGTGGGTGGCCACCAATATTGACCTGGATCAATATCTTTTGTATGCTGAACCCAATTCCTCATAAATGGGCATCTTGTGATGAGATGACCCATATGGTGACATGCTAGACAAATAAAGGGGATCCTCTAATATTCTATCCATTGTTTTTGTTGTTTACCTTCCCATTTGAGGTCTAATTGAACCACGAGTCCTCCTCAAAATTCCATGTCTACTAATAACCAAGGAACCATTTAACTACCAGACTGTTATATTTCAAATAAGACCTACCAAGTTCGTTCCCAATCTCAGTGATAATTCTACACATCCATAGTCTTATAGGCAACCCTAGAAGCTTAACCTAGACTACCTTCCTCCTCGATTGATCAAAGAGAGGATTGAACAAAATTGAGTGTGTGAACGCCATGACCATTCACCAAGGGATTATGTGAGATATTATCAACATCCTCATAATATCCTCATACATTAATAAATGTATACAATACCAGTTTTTCATCAAGTGGCTTAACTTATGATCATATGAAAGAATAGGTGACCAAGTAAACTCCACCCACTCCACCATCTAGGTAGGTAAATCGAACCAAATTCGTAGCACTCCACTGGCCAACTCTTTGAGAGATTGTTGACTTTGTTAATAGTAATGCCCCTGCCAGAATTTAATGTGTTTACCTCCTCAACCGATTTGTGATAAACTTGTTTAAACTCATTTTTGGTAGCTATTGTGACAAAAATAAGATGAAAATTTCTCTATACCAACATCAAAAGTACATTATATTAAAACCAACATTTTAATGATTGATATAATGATATTATAAATATTATTCACTTCAATTTTAAAATTAATAATAATAAACAAATAACCAAATTAATTTTTTCTTATAATATTAGGTTTTATTTTTGGAAATCAAAATTTACATCATTATTGGGTAAGAAGTTTTTTTGGTTTGTCATGAAGGAAACCATACCAAGGACAAAATTTCAACTTTAGAAGTAGATAAATAAAAATATTTCTAAATTTATCCATGGTATTAAAAATCCAATCTCATATGCTAATCCTTTAGAGACATTTTTAAATTGAAAACATAAGAACATAGAAAAAGGCATCAAAATAAAAGGGTGCACAAATGTAATCATTTTGACTTATAGTAATCAAATACCTCCATTGGAATGAGCTCCATTATGGTTGCTTGGAGAACAACCATGGTCAGGGGGAGTTCTTGATTAGCTCTCTACTCACCCATGCCTTCAATCCATGGAGTTCATATAATTTAGCTGCATTTCATCCAACATTAGTAGAATTTATTCCTTGACTTCATTTTGATTAATAAAAACTTCACCCAACAACATTTTTAAGTGCCATTATATGTTAACCATGTACATGTATTTGTTACATTATCCCTTTATGTGACAGATGTTGAGAACCCGGTCGACCACCTCAGCTAATAATCTAAGCGAGTCAAATAATGATAACCATTATCCAATTCTCTCTTTGCATGCACTATCACATCATGGATTCGTTGAGGGCTATGATCCTGGTGAAACAACTAATCTCTCTACTTGATGTTGGGATTAAGATTCACCCTTCTCCTAGTAGTAGGCTATGCCTTTTTGGCTTGAAGTCTATTCATAGGGCATGTTATCCCGATCTCCTTTCAACCATGCCTATTTTGATTGAGGGAGAAATTTAATAGTGGAAACAATGAGAGATTGGTGAAAGGCATGCAGAGTGTCTAAGGGAAAAACAGAATAGGGTAGGCCTGAATAGTATGAAAGAAATGGAGTATTAGATATGGTGAGAGGGTGATAGATAGACACAGGGCTTATGTGAGAAGTAGAGAAAGGTAGGCTAGAAATGAGAGCAAAATAATGAGCTCCCTTTAAGGCCAAAATTTCATAAAAATCTAAACGAGATGGGCACAACAAAACCCTAATTGAAAAAAGAGAGAAAGAAGAAGAATAGATGAAATTGGGTCTGCAAGGATTGCAAAAGAGAGGAAAAGAAACAATAGAGGAAGTTGATGAACTCACTAGAGAGCTAGAGATGTTGTCAAGGAAAATATTTAGAATCAGAAGATGCATAAAAGAAACCCATCACTACTTAAAATTATGTCGATTGCATTGGATTGAACCTTTTCATTCCTGATCATGAATCTTGTTATAATTCTGCTTGTAGATGCCAATCAATTATCCTCTTATACAGAGTGATAGCATTATGCAGGGCGAGTGAGTTCCACCTCCGAAAATAGCCAATGCACATGGGGAGGTGTAACCAAAATAGAGCATTCAATAGTCAAGGAAGATTAAACATTTCTAACTAGGATCTGATATATCTCCACACAAGATTGAGCATTAAACTAACATTGGAGTGAAGAACCTCTCTATTAATGAGTATGTCACATACTCTATGCAAGTGTTGTAATGACTTCATAATCTTCTTAAAAGATACATAGGCACTTCCACCTTCTTGAGTACTTAATAAAAACAATACACCTTGTCATTTGTCACATTCTAAACAATCCATCTATGAAATTTACAATCCATCTAAGAAATAATCAAATCAATGTTAGGAGGGAAAATAAAATTTATTTCTTAAAATAATTAAAATATGTATTTAAATATTTACTTAAAATCTAATAATTTGCATAAAAATTCCGTAATAAAATCATAAAAATTTAATTTTAATATATGGTTAAAACACTCTTTAATATTAAAATCACTTAATCAAAACATGCGAATAATCCTACATCGTAAAAAAAACTAAAACAAACTCACAAAAATAATATTGCAAAATAAAACTAAAAAAGTTGGACTGCAATACAATCATAGTAAATGTTTGTCCTATCAGGGAGCAATAAAAGATTATAATTAACTCTATAAAGTGAGAGGAAGCATGTAAGTAGTAAAATTATGAAAGTGAGGATGATCCAATAACAAGTTATTGGATAGGACATAATCGAAGGCTATCCAACCTCAAATCTCTATTGAAAAAATAAAGAGATATCTTTACTTTCTTTCATTTTCAACAAGGTTAGATGTAACTTTTTTCGAAATAAGTTGATTGATGTAAGGGTTTTTCTTTCATTTTCAACAAGGTTAGATGTAACTTTTTTCGAAATAAGTTGATTGATGTAAGGGTTTTTCTATTTTATAGTAGACATGTAATTTAATAAAAAAAATTGGGATGTGTAATTTAGTAAAAATATTTGGGTTTCGTATTAGAGTTTGATAAGAGAAGTTTATATATATGGGATTTTTATCCTAATTTAGCTATTAAATTAATAGTGAAGATAATAATTAATACCTATTATTTGAAGATATAAGTTGACCATTGTTATTTAACGAAAACCACATTATTTAGAATTGTATTTTAGTAGTTTGTATGGAGATAGTCTTTCACTCTTGTTTTATGCATTTAGGTAATACAAGTTCTTACCCAAACAAAAATAGTTTTAGAGTATATTCCAGTTCTAATAATTATAATTTTATTTATTTTTATCATAATTTTAAGTCAAATTAATAATTATTAATAAACAATGTAAAATCTAATTATTATAAGTTTTGGTATTTTTTAAACATGTATTTCAATTAATATTATCTAAAATTTAATAAAAAATTTATTAAATTTACGAAATTAAATTATGTAGTTTGAATAATTTAAATGTTTAATTTTTTTTTAACTATGTTAATCAACTTTAAAAAAAAAAACAAATTAAATAATAAAAAGATTAAGCTATCAACTAAAATTACATTTCAAATAAAATAATTAGATTAGACTTCTATGAGTATTATATAAACACTTTATTTAGAAATCAAAAAGCAATTATAAACTTCAAAAATAAAAGACACAAATTAAATAACAAAAAATTATAATATCTCCAAAATTATATGGCTAAAAAAACATAATATAATTAGATTAGAGTTGAAGGAGTGATGTCTAACACATTAACCTAGGATTCAAAGCTCAATCTTCAACCTTTGAATTAAAGATAATAAAGAACAAGATAGGCTGCATGGCAGCTAATCTCTGTTCAGTATGGGCAAGTATCTAGAGAGTCTCAGCGCATGTAAAAAAACAACCGCACAAGTAGCAAGAGCAATATTCATGTCAACAAATCCACAAGAGCCGCATCCATCTGAGTAGATCCAGCAAATCTGCAAGAGCAACATCCATGTCAGCAGTAGACCAAGCACCATCCATGTCAGCAGTAGACCCATAAGCAGCAGCCAGTTCTTGATTGTTATAAAGATCCAGTTCCTTCTTTAGGAGATCGAGACTCAGTCGACATACAAAGTGGAGAGACGGTGAAAGTGAATGAGTGAATATAACAAGTGGACGACAATAATGAAAGTAGAAAGCATAAGTGTGGGCATCTGTTTTGTTTTTTAATTTCCAAAGTAAATTGCTGAAATTGTTAGATTTGATATGTAGATTGTAATTTTTAGATTTCGAGTCAAATAAAAAAATTGCAATTTATTTTAAATCAAATAGTTAATTCTGTCTCACAACTGTGAGGCCTATTCAAATCATGTTCATTGGATTATAGAAATGTTCTACAAAACTCGCATTCTAATTAAGGCTTCAATAGGCGGGGTAGAATCCTTAACTATATTGCATCTCATTGAAGTCTTGTTCATAGGATTAAGTTTTGTTCATCGGATTATAGAAATGTTCGACAAAACTTGAAATCTAGTAAGTGGATTATTATCTGGCGAGTTCTTGCCAACAATGTTCGAGGGTCCCTCTAATATCACTTTTGATTCAATGAGAAAAGGGTTGGTTCGGTCACTCTACTTTAAAGGGTTAAGTTGACACAAACGCTCTCTGCCCAGACAACAGACTGCAATGTTGACGAGGGGCCAAATAATGTGGTAACTGCCACACAACCTTTCAAAAGGAATGGCGAGCCATTCAACGATTCGGTTGGAAGGGCACAGTGTTGGTTCATTTTCTTTTCCACGCGACCTTTCAATGGTAATGGCGGGCCATTCAATGCTTGGATGTTGTCTTCATAAACTTCCTTCCTGCCTTGAACCACTCTCTTCCAAGAATTCTTGACCCCGTAGTCTGACGTTGTGTACCAGATAAGCTTCTTCATGCCTTAGGATTTTCAGATGTGCTTTTATTTGCTTCAAATGGGGATATCAATATATTTTTGAAATTGAGTACAATATTTGGCATATAGCCATACCGTGAAGAGTGATGAGCAACCCCCTTGCAGAGTAGCTACCCTCATGAGCAACTGGCGGTTCTATACGATAAGGTTTTTGGGGTTGCAAAGGAGGATTGGAGGCGTTCCCTCCTGGCATGAAAGCCCCTCAGGGAAAGTTAGTACGAATTTCTTTGTTGCACATTCTTTTTAATCTTAATAGCTGGCGATTCTGGTTGATTATTTAATACTCACTATAACACACATTGACACAGGAAATTCAAAGCAATCGAAAACCATACAGAAGGAAATTTAGAGAAATGGAAAAACATCTGTCAGCCTCTGAATTTATTGCGAATTCATTTTATTCAATAGTAGTTAATTATTGTGTGTCAATTCAAAGCAATCGAAAACCATACACAAAGAAATTTAGAGAAATGGAAAAACATCAGTGAATGTCTGAATTTATTGCGAATTCATTTTATCAAATAGTAGTTAATTATTTTTGATTCATTAATACTCATTCTGACCGGAAATGCATTGCAGATAACTCTGATATTTATTTAGAAAACAAACAGAGTGAAAAACAAAGTGAATTTATCAATTTTCTTTTGATACGATCTGGCCAACCACCCTTAGGTTTCCAAAAAATTAAAGAAAGCAAAAATATCTCATATGGATGTGATTTCAATAGGGTTTCCAAAAAATTAAAGAAAGCAAAAATATCTCATATGGATGTGATTTATATTGAAATCAATTGCTCTCTGGTTTTACATACATTGTTTAACAACATTCGAAAACATTACAGATTGTCCAAGGAAGTGATAACGCGCTGGATGCAGCCGCTTGCTTGCTCATGCCATCACTACTAAGAACATCAACCAAAGATTTCTTGGCATGCACAAAATTCTGGGAATGGCGGCCAGAGCAGTTGAAGGCTCAGGTTGAGCCAAAGGTGAAAAAGAAATAGTAGGTCTATAAGTCATAGTTACCAAGTTCGAATTCGAATTCGGATTGGAATTCGATACGATACGATAAAAATTCGGATGGAAAAATTTCAATTTGGAAAAAATTTCGAGAGTATATATCTTAAGCATTTAAATATATACATATTATTTTTCTTATAATAATAAAGTCTTGTCATTTTCTTCCAATTTAAATAATTTTTAATAATTTTAATCAATATAAACAATTTTAAAATTATCCTTTACCTACCAAAACTACAACCACACTTGTCTTAAATCCAAAATCTATCTCCTTTTTAAAATTCAAAATTCCCTGCTACTTTCAAATCCGATCTAAAATCTTTTTATAATTAATATTTTTTTTTAAATAATATTTAAAACTGCTCGAAAAAAAATACAGAGAGTGTATGGGAATTCACTGATTAAGATTTGCAAATCTTAATCAGTGAATTACCATATTTTTAAAATATTATGTTTACTGATTAAAAATCCACCCCTCCAACGAAAATGAGAAGAAATTTAGCACTCATGCACCCTCAAATTTCTCCTCTCCTCAAATTTCTGGTATGTCTTTATAAGTCAACTACCACATGCCTAGCATGCCATTCACCTGATCTATCAGGCTGCGACCTTTTACTATTTTACAAGAAAATTTCAGCTCACTCATTCTATTTTTTCATCGTCCAATATAAAATAAGGTAATTTTCGTAGGAGGGGCGGATGAACGTAATATTTAGTGCACCGAATCGAACTCAATCTTTCGAATTAATTCGCAAATCGAATCGAACCAACAAATTTTCGAATTTTTTTCGGCAGTAGGGCCGAATTTGGTAACTGTGCTATACACATGCATGCCAATTAAGTCTGGTCTCAATCTATAAGAAGTGCCCCTTTTCAGAGCCTATCTCAACCTACTATGTACATGCATATGTCTAATTGTTGTACCAAAATATAGTAAGGAAACCAAGAATTATTTGGACATCTATCCCTGCGCTTCTCATTTTGACAAAGGCCAATTTGGCCTAAAACACGAGCTCATTAACAAACTAGCAACCTACTACTCCCATTCTTCTAGAATCGGGACACTTGGTGCTACATAATTTTTTTTGGTAATTCTAATTTGCCCTAATTTATAATGCGGAGATATTTCATAATTTACCTGACCCCTTTTTTAGGTGGCGACAAAATAACCTACCTTAAAATTGATGCTCCTGCGTCAGTTACCTAAAATATTTGTTTAATAATTTATGACATTTTTTAACAAATTAAATTTTGTTTTTATATATCTTAAATATTGATACATTCTCTATAATTTTATTGATGGCCTGAACATATCAAACATATAATTGTATTTATATAAGGTTTAAAGCTCAAAATCAAACGTGATCAAGGGATTCTCTCGATACTTATATCTGGTTATGATATAGCACTGACAGCTAAACTTAAGGACCATCCCCTCCAGAATTTTATAACACAATCAAATTTGATTTACGGATCCTCTCGGGACATACATCTGGTTATTGAAAGATATCATTCAGGAGCAGATAATATAATAATTGGAGAACCAAACTTTAATTTAAATCAGAAGGGATTGTGAGAGATATTCTATATTGTAATGGGAATCACAACCTTAAATCTACCTCACGAGAGATCCGCTTTTACGTCAGGAGAGATTCGGTCCTGGTTGCAAGCGAGTTGACTGTCAGAGTCTGAAGCTGATAACTCATTAAAAGAAGTTGATAGACTTTGTGGGTATAAAATATAACATTTATGAAATCTAAATTAATACTAAGCCTCGGGCAAAGATTTGTGATGATTTCAAAGCTGAAATTTCTTACTCGGCAAATAATCAAGAAAATATGATAAACGTAGAGATTAATAACATCAATGAAGTTATATAAATTAAATAGTTGATAAAATAGAATATTATAAATTAAATAGTTGAATAAATAGAATATTATTAATAGGTATATTTATTTTAGAATGGAATTTTTAGAATTTTAATTTAATTAATAATTGGAGGTATGAATTTAATTTATCTAAATATTTTAATTTTTTTAACATTATAAACGAATCAGAAGCTGAAGCTGAGACTAAATTGATTTCCAAAGTGTTTATGTGAATTTTAATTTATTAATTTAAAAAATGTGAACTGGCATATGAAAGAGTTATGGATTTTTAGCCATCTAATATTCAGAAGTCACAATATTGGATCATAATACTTCAACAAAACCTATTTACAAATTAAAAATCTTCCTAATGTGTTAATAGGTCTACATATCATTCGAAATCTCTTTAAATATTTTTTTAATACATATACATATTTATATTAATTTTTTTATTTTAACAATTATTTTAATATAAATTTATAAAATTCTAATTTAATTAATTTTTTATAATTTTTATTTATAAATTTGAATAGACTATTAATTAAGTGTCTTGATATTTATTATATAATAATGTTTATCTAAATTTGAATTTAAGCATTTAAATTTAACCGTTAATATAATAGCCATTTTATTTATATCACTAAATTAATTTTAATGATTGAAACCTAAGAGTTCATCCATAATTTTTTAAAGACTGAATCTACCAGTTCACATGAACTTCGCTTGATCAAAGTCCGTTGATTCACTGCCAGAGGCAGGTTTCAAGCAAATGGACTCGTAATTTAAAACATTGAATCATAAAAACAGGCATCGTATTGTATAATTTAAACCATTGAATCATAAAAACTGGCCAACGATCCGCTAGAAAAAAAGACCATCAGTTTATTGGTAAGCTACACTAGGCCCAAGTTAGACAGGAGCAGATGGTGGATAGCGTTTTAAGCTGGCACTGAAATAACGGCCGATGGATTCGTCCTCCTTTCAACAACGACGGGAAACCCACCTTCCATGTGCGAAGTCAATCTGTGAACAAGCGTCGGAATTCTGGCTTTCGAACCAACGGGGCGCCGCAACCTGAACATGGAAATTAGGGTTGCCGCGACGTATTTCATCTGGATAAAAGCCATGTCTTTCCCCAGACAGAGGCGCATTCCGCCTTGAAAAACTGCAAACTTGAACGGACTCTGCGGAACAAAATCGCCTTTGTCGTTGAGCCATCTCTCGGGCTTGAATTGGAGGCAGTCGGCGCCCCAGGTAGTGCCTATCCGACCCATGGCGTAGGGGTGGTAAGTCACCCGGGTCCCTTTCCGCACAAAGGTCCCGTCTGGCAAAACGTCGTCGTGCAGGGCGTGTTTGGAGTCGAGGGCCACCGGCGGGGAAAGCCTCATGGATTCGCAGATTGCGGCGTGCAGATAATTCATTCTCTGCAGCTCCTCGTAGGAAAATACAAGGACTGCGGACGGTTTAATATTTTCTGCATCTTCTGACGTTCTTCCAGCAAGGAGATCGGCTATTTCTTTGTATATCTCTTCCTCTACTTGGGGATGACATGACAAGAGCCAGAAGAACCATGTTAATGCCGCGGAGGTGCTGTCTCTGCCCGCCAAGATAAAACTGATGATCATGTCTCGGAGAAATTCGTCTGAACAGCAGCCCTCCTGGACGCTGTCCAGTTCGTTGGTGTCGGTGAGTGACATGAATCTTGAAAGGAGATCCTCCTCGCGCTCCTGTTTCTTTGAATAACTCGCCTTGTCACTGTTGCGGCAAATCTCAATTCTCCGACTCTTGATGATGCCCATGGCGAACTCGTGCACGACCCGAACAGCCTCCGCAAGCCGTTTCTCCGATCCGATGTTGAGCATCTTCTTGACCTTCCAGATAATCTGGATCGGCGCGGAGGACCTCTCGGCGCTCAGCTTCGCCGCCGTGTCGAAGGCCCGCGCCAGCTCCGAGACTGGAAGAGACGCCTCCAGGCATACGGGATCGACCCCGAACGCAACCCGGCAAATAGTATCGAATGAAAATCGCTGCAGAATATCCTGCAAATTCAATGTCCTGCCACTCTGACTGGCACCGTATAGAATCGGAAGAAGTCTATCCGTGGCCTCTTCCACGACTTTCACAATAAAATTGCGTAGAGACCGAAAATTGAAGTGGTGGCTTGCAGCCTTCCGCTGCAGCCGCCACGCATCGCCGTCGGCATTGAAGATCCCCTTGCCGAGCAGATCTTGGAGAATGACAGTGAAAGGTTCGCCCTTCGGGTAGTTGTCGAAGCGCGTCTTGAGAATGTGCTCAACATTTCCAGGATTGGCGGTCAGTGATCAAATTTGAAGGGCTGGTTTTAATTTTATTTGGAAGGGTATATATTTATCTAACTCTTCTTCAGAGATGAAAAGTTAAAAAAAAAATTGTGCTTCTATTAACAAGTGTATATTAAATAAACTCTTTATAAAAAAAATGACAGAATGAAATGGTGTCCTAAATTTTTAAAATTTAAAAAGTAGCTACATTAAAACACTTTAAAATTTTAATAGAATTTAATAAATAGGCAAACATTTTTCTCAAATTCTATTAAAAAAAGTTAAACATATGTTTCTTCTATTCATTAGATAATATTTAAAAGCATCTGAATTTACATCATTGAAAATATAAATCTATTTGCACAATGGAAAAAGTTTTTTTAGTTTTCATTTGTTTCTAATTTATACTAACTATATTGTTCAGTTTAAGACAATTTAAAGCAAACTAGAAAAATAAATATATACCCTCAACAACCAAGGAAATTGAACTTTTCTCTTAACAGTGCTCAATCAAAGAACACTATCAATAGACTTTTATCTTCATTAAAAACTTCATGTTTTATAGATTCAAAAATTTATGTAATTAAAGGAAATTTTTCCACATCTAATAGGGAAATATTGTAATATGTAATACACATTTGTAGTGTTGTTTTTGTATGGCTTGGTTAGTCGTTTTTTTGTTTGTTTAAAAATAGTTTTCAAATTTGGTCCTTACAATGAATTCAAGTTTGGTTGATATCTTTTTTCTAATAATGCGGTTTCTTTTCGTTGATGTCTTTTTTTAATAATATGGTTTCTTTTCATTAACAATGTCATTTAATTTTTCAATGATTTCAACATCAACTTAAAAACCCTTCATAGCAGTAGTTACATAGACACCCACACACACAACTTATTGCTCTTTTTGTTGATGTCTTTTTCTAATAATATGGTTTCTTTTCATTAACAATGTCATTTAATTTTTCTATGATTTCAACATCAACTTAAAAACCCTTCATAGCAGTAGCTACATGGACACCCACACACACAACTTATTGCTTAGACGCCGAATGGAGAGAATGAAGCAGGAGACACAATAGTAGTTGTATGGATAGTTATTGGTATTGTATATCTTTTTGGAAGACCAGTTGGAAAAGGAAAATTAAGTTGTCGCCGTGTAGGCACACCAATCTTATGTTGTGTGGTTATTAATAGAGCCTTGGAGTTTCATTTTAACACTTTTCCCCGGTTTGAAACTCTACATAATTTTATGGGAAGCACACTTATAATTTCTCAATTTTTTTATACCGTTAATTTCTATTTTTTCAAAAACTAGAGAGTTAATAAAGGAAAATGTTTTTTAAGATAAGAGAAGAAATACGGGGTTTTAAATGAAGTTTGATTTTACAAATGCTAGGCTTAATAGTAATCTTGATTACAGTAAGTTCAAATGGAAAAAATGCTAGGCTTTTGTAAGCATTGTGGTTGTTAGTTACGAAATCATATAAAAATAGAAAAGAGATGGTAGTAGTTATTTACAAGAATATAAAAAACATTTGAATCACAAAGCATAGTTACTACCATATAATGGGGTAATTTCATAGTTGAAAATTTTTGTCTAAATGGTTGTCAAAATTCAAGAATCTTGTCTGAATGATTGGTTGACAAGAAAGAAAGAAAATTTTGCAAATTAGGAAAGAAAATGAAGATACAACAGAAAATGTGGTTATGATGTACAAATTTCAATATTATCACTTTAATTTATTTTTAAACATGATAAAATTACATATTTAACTAATTTATTTCATTTATTACTATAAAATGAAAATTTATTCATTTATTACTATAAAATGACAATGTATTCATTTATTACTATAAAATAAGAATTCAAATTAATAAAGAGATTACTTTTTCTATATACCACCCTAAAAATAAACCGTAAATAAAGAACCATATCGGTCTTATTATGCTATCTCAAGATTTCCATGTCGAACATCAGAGTTTCAAAGTAATGATGTCTTCATGGAAAACGTAAGGAACCCTATCAGTCTTATTATACTATGTCAAGATATCTATGTGGAACATCGAAGTAATGTCATGAATATGTCCTCATAAAGGTAGGATGGAAGATGTTTTCATCATAAAGGTAGGATGGAAGATGTTTTCATAGTGGTAGGATGATAAGTCTAATGAGGTAATCTCTTAATTGAACAATCTTGTGGTAATGGTGAGTTGACAAGAAAGAATACAATTTTACAAATTAACGAAAATGGAGATACCACATAAAATGTAGTATGTGGTTATGATGTAAAATTATCAACATCGTCACTTTAATCTATTTTTAAGCACTCGACAAGTATGAAAAATAACGTTTCAAATGCTGAACTGCATACCTGTTGAAGGCCATTAATTGGGACCATGAAATCATTTGCCTTTATCGACGCTTCAAAAGCTTCATAACTTCCCTTCCAATCCCCCGGAAAAATGAAGATATGAAAAAAATGAAGTGTAATACTTTAATGGATTAATTTTTTAGAGTTGAGCAGAGAAAGATGTAATTACAAGAAGGAAATATAAGGAGACACAAATCCACATCAAACCTTCGAGTTGAATGGAAAGATTAAGAGATTCTGCTTGATACGGAGTGTAACTTTGATGGTTCTCATTTCGCAGTTTTCATTGTTTCCTCCTCAGGAAGCGCAAGAAGACGTCGACTTTGCTCAAAGACTTAGTCCAAAAAGACTTCATTGATGACATGATGGACGATATAAAAAAAATACAGAGTCAGACATAACTATATAAAGATCAATCTACCATTCCATACATAATAATTTTAATTGGTTCCGCCTAAATCAATGAATTGAATGAAAGGCCACGGAAATGAAAGTTGAAAATTAAAACTGAGAGTTAAAATACCTTGTGAACTTGTGCTACACATGACTATATAAGAATCAATCAACCATTCCATACATAATAATTTTAATCGGTTTTGCCTAAAGCAATGAACTGAATGAAAGGCCACGGAAATTAAAGTTGCAGATTAAAACTGAGAGTTAAAATACCTTGTGAATTTGTGTTGCACTCGCCGTAAGGTTGGGATTGGAAAAATCAATGTAGGTAAGATTCACAGGCTCAGAATAATCTACCGTAGGCATCGTTAATTCTGTCTTTTGTCTTTTGTTTCTTCTAAATCTCCGATACATTCAAAATATCCCTGTTCACGGATACCAATACATAGCTACTTCTCCTTTGTTATCAATGAATGTGAAAAGAAACCTTTATTATCAATGAATGCGAACATAAACCTCATAACATCACTACTAACTCTATTAGTGCTGCCGTTATGACTGATGGGTTGGGAATGGATGAACAACCTCCATTATGTTCCATTGCACTTTCTTGAGTGTTGCCATAACCTCCTGCAGACTTTAGAGTGTTACATCAGTCAGAGAACTGGAATTTTTTGAAATGTCCTATGGACAGGTAACCCTTCATCGGGCATTTTATAATATTATTTTAATTTTTTTTAAACTTATAAAAATCAAAATTTAAATTTCTTTTGACTAGTAAATTTCGCTGAGCACTTCTCTGACATGCTAGAGGGCTTCAGAAGGGCTGTGATGTGTTCAAATTTGAACACTAATGGCGGTCACCACCGTCTTAATTCCACCTAGTCGTTCTACCACGATGGTCTACGTGGGGGAACTGGCCAGCATCTGGGTGTACCATTCTATATGCCTCTTGCCATTTTTCCAGAAAGAAAACAGTGAACCCACGACTGGATATCGCTGGGGCCCATAAGCCTTCATCAGATTCCGGCTGCATAAAAATTCTCGACTGCATACAAAAAGCCCATAAAACAACGGAGTTGTCTATAATGCAACTTTTTGGAGATTCCAGTGACGGAATCCGGCGGAAGAAATGAGGTTAAAACTTTATTTTTAGCAGTTAAAATGTTTTTTTAATGGCATATTTGGATTCAGCGCCCTGAAAAACCCTGGGAGCCATTGATTGTGCAGAAACTAGCTATCAAACTTGGGATTCCAATGAATTGCTGCCGGATTTTGACCGGAAAAATCCGCCGGAAAAGCTTTCAAAAAGTCGCATTATAGACTACTGGTAAAACAACAGCCCCACAGCAACTGCCCAGACATGGATTTGCACAGAGAGTAAAGGGCAAAATTCCTCCATTTCTGCTCTTGGGTTGCAAATACAGATTGCAATTTAACACAAACAACAACGCATATAAATACACTGGGCTCATAAACGTGCGGGCCACGATGCCAAGAAAGAGCGTTCCCATTGTCTATGCCATTAAAGAATGAATTACACGTGCGTTTTGCAGCCAATTGGTAGGCACGTTCATATCGAATTCCCTCACTGCCGTCCTTTCCGATTTCCTCTGTGAATGTTAATCGACAGCGTCATTTGCGTTGCCAGGGCACCTTCATATTCAAGGGTAATGGCCCATGGGGCACCGTCATACCCAATTTCCTCCAAGTATGGTGATGATCCCAACACGTTTCCAGTTAGTAAATGGCAAACTTCTTTCACTTCCCACCAAACCAGCTCCTTACTAAACGCTGACAATCGTTTAGCACGTGATTATCGTAATGGGCACCGTCACATCCATTTTGCTTCCAAAATGGTGCTGGAATTATGTAACTTAATGGCCTGTCACATTTGATGGTTTGGCAAATCCGGTTGCCAATGTTGACAGCTTTTCTAAGTTTTTAACATATTTGACGGGTGATGGTTTTTTATTCGGGCAAGTTGGAAACCCTGGCCTGTTTCCGACATCACTCCCCATGAAAATCTCACTTCCGGCCAAACTAGCTCCTTTCTCAACGGAGATGGATTCATTGCGGAATCTTAATATGACCGTGATTCTTTTCTGCAAACCAACGGCAAGGGATATTCCTCCGGCACGAAGCCCGTGCCTTGTTCCCTTCGATGCATGGATGCTTTTGAAGGGATTTACAGCTTCGCTGAATGTGTTTTGTAGACTTCTTTACGTTATTTTTAACTGTGCCTTTTTATAAAAAAGATTCAACAAAATTTTTAATAAAATATGGTATACTATATAGCAAATTTTAAAAATAAAATCTTATTAATTTTATACAGTTAATGGTTGTAGACTTATTTTTAATAATAAAAAAAAACAACAACAAAATATTAAAAGCCAAAAAAACCCAAATTTTTTTCCGTGGGTGATTCCCAAACTCCTGTGTAGGAGGCTCCCGCCTCTCTCGAACACCACAAAGTAAGGCATTTTTGCTCCTCTCGCCACCTGCTGTTCTACGCAACACAACGAACCATGCATAGAGGTAGTTGTGCAAAATTCTGTCGCGTTTCGTATAGACAGGGTCATAAAAGTGTATGATAAACAATCAAGGCTAGTAATGCTCATTCCTTTCTATATCAGGAGAACTTTTGATTGCTAACAAACTTTGTCAATGATTCCGTAACATTTTTTAAATTGTCCACTTTCACCAATAGTATCGCTTTTCCTTCAATTATATTTCTCACAAAGTGACATCAAACATTAATATGCTTTCTCTTATAATGATATGTTTAGTTATTTTTTTAGGAAGATTGCACTATGACTATCACAAGCTATCTATCGTGACACCTCATTGTGTCAACCCAATATTTTAACACAATCTTTGTAACCATATGATTCCCTTGCTTGCATGAGTGGATCCCATGTATTCAACTTATGATATGATTGGAAATTGGTGTCCATTCATGTTTTCCATTGAATCAATGTGATTAACCTTTTTTTTTCCATTCACAAGTAATGACCACATGGGTCTCACAAACCGTGGTATTCCTCATGGTATTTAATATTAAAACATATAATGCAACTGCATAACTCTTAATGAAAAACACCCTTATATAACATAACTACAGGGTTCCACCTTTGTAAAAGCCATTAAGTTTCTCATGATGTCGTTTTATAACATTTTCACCATTTAATACGAGAAGTAAGTTTTTTTTCATATTATCATATCTTGTGCATTGTTTTATATACCCTTGTGACCTATTATATTTTCAATATTTTGTCTTATTCCTCATACAACCTAGGTTAGTGGTATAAGAACAATCTACTCATTATGGTTTCTCATCGCATCTCACTATCAAGGTCACAGTATGGAGAGTTTAATCTCAAACTAGTCTGCCCTAAAGAAACCACTCTCGTCAGTGCAAGTGACCTGCCATGCTAAAGGAAAAGAGTGACGATGGAGTAGAAAATCTTATCATGTTATTGCTTGAGGATGCACTCACACAACATATGAATGAGATGAGACACAAATTCACCTAGACCCTTCAATCACTGTTAGTAGCGACCGAGGCACCTTCAACGAGTGAAAATTGTGGACGTGTGACACCCTTGAAGGTATAACATAACTTTAATATCTCGTTATTCAAAGGCTAAAAACATGCAAATATCTCAAATAAATGGTTAAATCTATTAGAGGCCTATTATTTTTTCCAAAAAAAACTTCTGACAATGAGATGATCACCTTTGTACCACTGAAATCCTTTCCTCATCTCAAAAATCAGTGGTAAGGTTACTTTTAAGAGGCACAACAAAGACCAGTCTAGGAGATTTAATGTAGGCCTTTCTTGTGCTACTTTTGTTCATGCCCTCAAGGAGGAATTATATGCTATAGGAAACTATGATTACTAGTACATGGGATGGACAACTTAGTGACAAGAACGAGACTAGACAATGTTAGAGTCACTAATATTTTGTATACCTAGTGCTCAAACATTGGTATCAAAGACTCCAACTAGCACCTAGTTTTGAAGTATTTTTGTGACCTACATAGGTATATTCAAATGGAGATCGCTTTCGTAGATATCTCCTCATTAAGAGCTACTTATTGATATGTTGTAAAAATAAATAAAACATTGAAGCAAAGGAACAAGTAGAAGTTTAGGTTTGGAAATCAAATCAACATAAGCGTAGAAATGGAGGCCCTAAATCATAGAAAAAGGGAGAAATCAAGGAGAGACAACCTCAAGAGAACTAACCTAAGTTATAGGAAATGAACGGTAATGGGAATTCAAATAAATACATTGGAAAGTGATAGGACTTTGGTAAAATCCCATAGCACACCATTGATGGATGTCAGTTGAAACAATCATTGTCAGTTGAACTTAAAGAAAAGGAAATTGATGTTGGCTCTAATTCTAATTCAAAAAAGTACAAAGGAAAGCAAATTATTGATGAAAATGTAGTGCTACCATATATATTATGAAAAACCAACAAAAAGCCTCAAAGTAGCCTAAAGAGATAGTGTGCCTCTTTTTGTAGATGTTGGTAATTGGGACCCCATTAAATTTTACTATTGACAATGGTAGCCATAAGAACATGATCTCAACCAAGGTCATCAAGTGATTAAAGTTGTCAACAATTCCACTCCCCAACAACACACCATTGGTTGGCTAATCCATGGATGAGACATCAATGCCAACAAGCAATGTTGCATGTCCTATGGCATGAGCGACTTCAAAGCTGAGGTGTTGTGTGATATTTCCCTACTCGAACTTTGTGATGTTCCTCTAGTATAATAATATATTTTGAAACACCATGTTATATACAAGTCTCATCAATGTGTTGTTATTATTACTCTATGAGGTCAAACCTACAGGGCACATAAGGTAACTACTTCAATTTCATTGATCTTAGCCAAAATGTTTCGAAAGGTAATGTCCCATACATTCAAATTTGTCCTCTTCATGGTTCAAGGACAACGAAAGGTCACTACAACCATCACAACTTTAGCAGAATCTCTATCTATAGAACATAAACGTGTGGAAAAAATTGTAGAAGATTCCATATACCTTAGTTACAAAGGTTCCTTTACACATCCAAGTCAGTACATCTGCATATATCGGATCAAAACCTGCCATATTATTAGCATGGCTTTAACAAAGTGCTCTAAAACACTTTCTATAATTCTTCAAGGGTCCAACTAGAAACCCATGTATATATCACTCTCTTGAATGCATTTTCACCAAAAGAGTCCTGTCATGCTTAGGTCAATGCAAATCAAACAATGAATATTGTTGAATGAATCCAACTCCTACAATAACTAGTTCATAAGGTGTTGCAAAAATCTAATGCCAATAATAGGCTAGAAAATCATGACCACAATATTCCACACATGTTTCAGGTTATAGTTGATAAAGTCATGGACACTAGTGTGAAAGATATCTACTAGTAGAACGTACAAATCTACTAGGTTGGCAAAGTAGGAAATATTATTCATAAAGGAAAGTGGCTCACCATGAGTCAAATTCAACAAAAGTTTATCCGTTTGATGAGGGAACTTGACATAATGGGTGACCATTTCTTTGCAAGGGTAGGGGGGGGACGGGCAGGTTGAATTACCATAGTTCAAATTGGTGTCTATCCACCCTTTTCATCAAATCAAAATGGTTAATCTTTAATATTTACTATATTGACAACTATGAGATCCTTCACCTAATTTTTAACTTTGTAATATGTGTGAGTGCATTCATATTGATCTCATCCACTTTTTACATGAGATCAATAAGATTAGTATTGTATTTTTTCCATTCATTAGTTACAAGTCCATGGTTTTGACAGACCATGGTACTCATCCATGGTAATTTCTCATAGTATTCATCCATCACATTCACCATGGAGTTCATCCATGGTATGCACACATAATATTCACCTGTGGTATTTAATATTAAAAAAACTTATGTAAGTAGACGATTCTTAAGTGAAAAGACAACCA
The DNA here is from genome assembly GCA_000404065.3 of Pinus taeda. Lineage (NCBI taxonomy): Eukaryota > Viridiplantae > Streptophyta > Pinopsida > Pinales > Pinaceae > Pinus > Pinus taeda. The sequence goes on from APFE031660248.1 coordinate 116,026, forward strand.
TAAATAATATAAATTTGGGCTTTCAACTTTGTAGAATCCATGGATTTTCTCATGATGTAGTCTTATGATATTTTTGCCATTTAGTAAAAGGAATTAAGCTCTTTTCATATTATTATTTACTTTAGACTATTTTTATATGTATGTGACATATTCTATTGTCAATATTTAGTCTCATTCCTTAAATATCATGGATAACACTTTGTGATTAAGAGTGCCACTACAGGTTGTCTTTTTCTCATCTAATATATTTCTCCTCCAAATATGTTAAGCCAATATCCACTTGTAAATCTTTGTGATATTTATCTCTAGCCCAACATACATCAACAAAGCCATGAATATTGAACACTACATGAAATCTCTGTCTTCTTTGGTAGCACAATTCATAACTAGTGGTGCCACGAATACCTATAAACACTCTTTATTGTTATCCAATGTTCCATCTCCATTTTTGACATAGAAATGCTCAATACTCCCACAACGTGTGATACATTTGGTCTAGTACAAACCATTTTATACGTCAAACTTCCAACTACACTAGCATATAGAACATGGAATATGCCATCTTCCTCTTGTTGTGTCTTCAGAAATTGTTTTCTAAATAACTTCACACCTATAATAATGAGTACTTTACTTGTTTACATTCATATATATTAAACTTTTACAATATGGTCTCAACCTATTTCCTCTCATTTAACTCAATATTCCTTTTTTTTCCAATCACTTTTACTTTCCATGTACAAAATGAAGTTTCAACCAACAATATCTTTGTTGTTAAATTTAGAGGAGAGCTGAGTTTTCACTTCATGGATGATTTCACTATCATTTCAAATTAGCAACTTATCATCCACATATAAGACCAGTTAAATAACATTATCAACAAATAATTTGAAATACACATAGTGATTCACATTTTCCCTTATGGAACCAATTCCTAATATATAATTACCAAGTTTTTGATACCACGTCTTGGGTGATTTATTTAACCCATTTAGAGACTTTTTAAACCTCAATATAATATCATTATCTTCCTTCACCACAAATATTTTTGGTTACCTGATGTTGATTTCTTCTTCTATATCCCCATTTATGAATGTTGTCTTTGTTTCCATATGTTTTACATCAAAATCAAAAGCAACAAAAATAGATAAACAAATATATCGAAATCTCAACGAAGAAGAAAAAGTGGAGAAATACAAATTTCAATTAGGAGCATGGAAAACACCAATAGGAAAAAAATAGTTGATAAATCTATTAGTCCCTTAGAAAAAACTTGACAAGTTGGTCATGTGATCCTTCACTACTCACCTCCTTATCCCATCTCAATGGAGTACCCCCAAGCATTTAAAGGCTTCATTACATACAATGCATGGTCACAAAATCACAGACATCCAAAATTATTTTCTCAAAACCATCATTGTTCATGTAAAAAATTTGAATCATTTACCTAGTCAAGTTTAACCTAACATTCTCCTCTTTAAACTTGACTTAAGGTTTCCCTTGGTAAAATTTATCTAAACTAGCCAGAAGATCCAAAACTACTCATCTCTATGTCCTATTGCCCTTAGTTTTCATATCTAGGGTGTTTAAGAATCTGACATTTCCTCCCTTTTCACCTAGATCTATATCTAGACTCTATCGATAGCTTATCATGGGTACACATGCCTAAAAAAATATTACAGTCGTATGCCCATTTACACAAAATTATAAATATTAAATTCGTATGCCCATTTACACAAAATTACAAATATTAAATTCCATTACAATAAATGTTTAATTATCTTTTAGAATTATCTCACTACTACTTTAGCACATCCCTTACTGTCACCATCACAATGGGTCTCCCTAACATATTTAGAGATCATTTCTCTACACTCCAACTCTTCATTTCCATATTCATTTCTAACCCTACCAACAATATCATGAGGATTTCAACCATATGGGATTACATTTCCAAAGAAACTATTAAACACACTTCACCTATCATGCCAAACTAGAAAACAATCCACATACATCACATATACCACTGAAGGTGCCCCACATATGTTGAGGGAACAAACCACTAATTACTAAAAATCAGCATGATAGCCATAGATTGATATGGGCTTAAACAGTAACACAAAAAATGACAGATATAACCATAAATAAAGAGATACAACATACATAATACTTCATTTCACTAATGTAAAATACTGGAATCTCGGGCGATGGTAGCTTATCTCTGGGGAGAGATGTGGTGGCTACATGCCTCTAAATAGTCTTACAATGATGCCTGATGGCCTGTTTATCACTGAGAAATAATAAAAAACACTACTCATCCAAAACCCTAACCCTAGGAGATGAATTGCCAAACTATAGGCCCCGTTTTGGGTAAATTGGTTCATTAACTTCCCGGGGTCATATCTTTGGCATACGATCATCATTTGACACGAACAATATATCGTTACAAATATCTATCTGAGGGCTAAAGATTTGGGAAGAAAAAAATTAGTCAATGACTCCATTTTTCTCCCATTTTTCCCATAAAAAGGTCCTTTAGGGCATCAAAATGACTCGGAAGTTCAAGACCCAAAAAACTGCCAAAAATAGTAAGTTGTGCTACAAATCAGGAAACTAAAAAACTGAAAGAAACAATGATGGGGGCCCAAGTGGAAAAGACAGGAGGCCACCAATATCCACCTGGATCATTCCTCCCCCATTAGGAAGCAATGGTTCCCATTGTGTTGAGTTCCTCCATGAGATGAGGAAACTTATGATGAACTCGGTCCCTAGTGAGCCACTTACCTTGGTGAAGGAGTTAGCCTGCTTTGACAACTCGATACAATTGGATCTTTTGCTAGTGAGTGTTCTTGATATGCATGTCCATGATCCATTATTTATCGCTTGTTCCATGTAATTTGGATTTAACTCTATTGGTGTGAACTGTTCTCCAATGTCAGATGTTTCTAGTAATGGTGGAGAGTATAACTGAAGGTGGTCCACATTGAATACCAGGTGTTGGCCAAGGAATGGGGGAATGTTAGGCCCAAATGCATTGTCTCCCACAACCTTGGTAATGGTGTAAGAACCATATCGGAGTGGTCTGAGTTTTTGATAGGCTCCAGTAAGGCATTCCTTTGGAAAATGCAACCAGACTTTGTTGCCCACCTGAAACTTGTGTGGCACCCGATGTTGATCATGTCGCTACTTGTGCTTGGCATTTGATTTTTCCAGAATGTTATGGACTTGTTGGAGGATATGTTGGATGTGCTCAATGAAGTTGTTTTCCTTATGTGTTTCAGAGTGGACATGACGTGAATCTACTTGAGTAGCTGCAAATGGTGTGGCCACATCAATTGGACATAGTGGCTCGAATCCCAAGCCCACCAGAAAAGGGTTGTGGCCAGTCGATATGTGGAGAGCCTGATTATAGTTGTGATGAACATAGGGGAGGCTCTCATCTCATGTGCGTGGATGCTTTGAGTTGTACATTCATAGAATGTGTACGATCATCCTGTTGACAACTTTTGTTTCGCCATCAGTTTGGGGATGGAAGGTTGTGGAATTAGTGAGTTTGGTGTCCAGCATCAATAAAAAACTGGACCAAAATGTATTGAGGAACCTACTATCCCGATTTGAGATGATAGACTATGGGATCCCAAAGTGTACACACTCATTCAAAGAATAATTTAGCAGTGGCTTTTGCTGTGATATTCTTATTGCAGGCCGCCATAATGGTCATCTTTGAAAACCTATCGATGAACACTAAAACAAAGTCGTTTCCATGCTTAGTAGAAGGAAAGCCCGACATGTAATCCATGGAGATGGATTCAAAAGGTCGACTAGGGGTAAGCAGTGAAGTATAGAGGCCTTTATTCTTGACAGTCGATTTGGCAATGGCGTAGGAAGTGTAGGATCTAATGTACTTTTCGACATCCTATTGAAGATTCAGCCAATAGAAATACTTATATGGTAATACCACCGTTTTCTCGACCTCGAAATGCCTAGCAGCCCGATTATAGTGTGCTTCCCAAATCATCTTGGAATGCTCATTTGAAGGAACACAAAGGTGACCCAAGTGGCATAACAGGGAATCCTATAGGTGAAAATCTGGAACATACTGACCCTCCAAGAGTGTCTTGTATGTGTGGCTAAATTCTAGGTCGCTTTTGTAGAGAAGTGGCCAATCAGAAGTCTCGTGCCCACAGGAGTTGAGGATGGTGGTTAACGCCATCATCAGTGGTCGATTAAGGAAATCTACAACATTATTGGTGCTGCCCTTCTTATACTTGATATTCAAATGGAATGGTTGCATGTATGTGGACCACTTCTCATGGTGATCATTCTATAACTTCCCTTGCATTTGTATGAACTGCAAGGACCAGTGGTTTATGTGGATGAACGTTTCTATCCCCAAAATGTAAGGCTCCCATTTTCGGCAGGCCTACACAATGGAATACATCTCTTTGTAATATGTGGGATACTTTTAGACTATGTATTAAAGTGTCTCATTGTGATATGCCACTAGATGCCCGTGTGGATTAAGGAATGCCCTAATAACATAGTCATCAACATCTGCCTCAATCTCAAATGGTTGTTGCAGGTCTGGTAATGTGAGCAGTAGTGCCGGGCAGACGCAATGTTTCAACTCTGTTAAAGCTCTGTACAATATTCACTATCTTCTTCTTTGTCACAATTATAACTTCTTGTTGGCACTAATTCTTCCTTCTTGATTAGAATAAAATTCTGATCCTCCAACTTTGTGATAGTTTTAGATGTTTGTCCATCACTCTTCCTTTGGTAATTTAAGAAAATCAATTCCTCGTTGTTCTTTCCAATAGAAAATTTCTTATCGTAAGAAATAACTCTCTCATCGCTACTGAAGATATTTCCTTCACTAACCATGGAATTTATGAACTCCTTCTACTATAATAACTCAACTTGATCTTCATTTGAAAGTCAGTCATCCTCATACTTTTCTTGTCAACTTTTAGCTTCATTCACGACAATTCCATAAAATAGTTTGTCTTCTACAATACCCACATTCATGCACAACTTGTCAGTTTTAAAACCAAAAGACCTCACAATCTCATTTGAAGATTCAATCACCAATTCCTCCTGTTGTTCCAAGTTCTTTACATGACTCAGAAATATTTCGAAGGTCTTCTCCTCAATCTCATCAAGTCCTTTCCTTGATTGCTTGATAGACTTATCTACTTCTTCTTTTAGAACAGAACTTCAATTCTACCTATCTTCTTACTTCGTTATGTCAATATTAGAAAATTTTCGTCCTTCACATGTTTCACCTGCAAACCTACACAAATTGTCATATTTAAAATCATGTGACCCTTTGGTCTCACTTGAAGTTTTAGTCTTCAAGCTTCATCTTCACCCAGACTTCACCCTGCTCTGGTCCACAAGTAGACACTTCCATTTCCAATTCAGCTTCTCTGAGTTTTTCCATCAGTCACTTTACTTGCCTCCATTCTAGCTTACTCTGTAACTTATGCCACTTCACTGTCTTCTTCTTTAATACCCAAACTAATCTCTGGTTTTCCTCTAGCAGCATTTTTAACACATCAATTTGTTCTTTCATCTCTGCAATTTCCTTGTCAATTTCCTCTTGACTCATCCTCTTTCCATTTGCCTTGGCATCCTCCTTCTTCACCTTTCTTTTGTTGTGGTCTTCCTCATAACCTTTACTATGGCTATCAGTAGTCATATTCTTCTCCATCTCTATGAGTTCCTCACTCATTCCCTATGAGCTACATTAAAGCCTCTACAACAAAAAGTCCTCTCTGCTGCCACTTACCTCACCAAGCTTTCCTTTGTACTTGGCCTTTTGGAAAGCTCTATGGTTCTCTATCTCTGAACCTGCTTTGAGCACTTCTCTCTACTCCTTCTAGGCTTCAACTCATCTGTACCTCTTAAGAACACAACTGTCCTCTTTCATTTTAATAAAAATGAAATACTTGGTTCTCACAACCTCTTCTTCCATTTTACCAACTTCTTTCGTCCCTTAGAAATTCTACCCACATCCTCTGTGGAATTTCCTTTGTGAGTTGCAACAATACCTCTGTAGTAACAAGTCTCCTTGTTACTACATATGCCTCACTAAGTTTCTCTCCTCTGAGCTCAATCTTATAGCATCTCTCTAGTTCTTTCCTCGAACCTCTCGCTGACTAACAATTCTACCCAACACTTCTTTTGCCGGAATTGTTATCTCTAAGAAAACTCTACCTACAATCACAACTGTGGAGCTGCCTCAACACCTTCTACCCAACCACAGTTGGAAGTTTTTCTCAGTTTCTCTTGAGCACTCCTTGCTCTAGGTTGTTGCAATCTTCTCACCTTCTTATGCTGCTACCTGTGCATCATTATAAAAACCACAACTCTCCAACCTTCAAATCCAATTAAAACAAAAACATACCATCTCACCTTCAAGACCTCTACATGATCTTGTTCCACCATTCCCTACACTTTGAATAGATTGTCCTCTGTCTCTTTCATCTGCAAGTCTTGCTACACACTATCCCCATGTGCCTACTATTTGTCAGATTAGAATCTGATCTCCCTTGCTTGCATACACATCTTAACACATAACGTTGTTCTAAATTCTTTTCAAAGAAACTTTCACATAGAATTTCTTTGTTCTGCCGTAATACCAAATGTTTCAACCACAATTCTACTTTGATACCAAATGACACAAGAAAACCTATGTATACCCACAGTATGCATATAAAATGCAAAATCTGTTTTGCCCTAGGAATTTCAGACTCTCTGCCGAGTCAAATCTCCATTACTTAAGGATTAAGGCACCCTTTATTAAATCTATGTAGAATGATTTGTTAACTAACCCAGACTACCCTTAATCAGTCCTTTCATCCGGACTTTGTTCAACCTCATAAGCCTTCGTTACATAAGCACCGAGCTCATACAACCAACCCACTCTTTCACCTTGGTGATATACGTTCTTCACCACAAAACCTTCTATCGGCAGTTTATTTCTATTATAATTCTTTTATAATAGAAATATTCCACAACATACATAAACCATACCTTTTCGCCTTTCCTCAGCCTTTTCACATTTCCCAACACTTTCGCTTATCACAATTACAGGATTTCAAAGACGACTCCTAAGACTCCTTTCGCATCTGATATGCGATGAACTACAACCAGACTTCAAATAACATAAACCATGTCCATTACCTTCTCCAGTCCACTCTCATCAACATCACAATCGTAAATCATAATTGATAAGGCTACGATACATATAGTATGGAATATTGCCATGCGATCTAATCGTCAATCATATCAGAAATTGCACGTCACACTTTACTGTGGCCCAAGGTTCATTCCTCACAAAAGAAATATTGCGATGTAGGGTTTATCGCGATCCTCCATCGTTGATCAGACCACACGATCCAATGGTCAGCAATGATATCACATATCGCAATCATAAATCACTTAAGGTCAGGGTTTACTTACTCCTGAAGTATGTTGTGATGCGATACTATTTTCTCCATTCTCTGTGACTTAATCCTATTCGTTAATCTTCTACATCCAATGGCTCTTGTGCATCGATTCTTCACTCCTTCATCCGTCTCTTCACTTGGGTTTTTTATGCCACTTATTCAACGTTTTCTATGGTTTTGGATTACTTCAGGGTTTCTTTTTCTTCCGTTGTTCCACTGTGTGACTCCCTCCTGAACTTAACTTCCAATATTCTTGACACAGTCACACCTAAATCTTGACTGTAATCCTTCGAATGGATTCAAGTGATCCATTCTGATGTTTTTGTATCATTATTTTTCTTTTTATTTTTCCGAACTCCACTTACATCCTTTGTTACGCGGAATACTAAAGATCATACACAGTCTATATCTCAATTAATCAATACACACATATGAACTCAAAATCGAGTTGTTTGTAATAATAAACAAGTATTTACATAAGAGTCTCTCTCTCTTTGTCCTGACCTTGTAATGACAACGACCTCTATTTCACAATCTACCCATAGGCTTACAATCACACTCTAATTAACTTAATTATCTAACCCCCTAACTTTTCATTTTAGGGTAACATTTGTACAAAAGGATTCTACAACTAATTCCTGGTTTAGATCCATAAACTCGTCAACAAAATCTTAAAATCTCTTCATTATCTCTAAGGATCCTCTCTAATGAACAAAATCATGAACTAACTTCTAATCTAAGTTTTACAATTAATTCTCAAATCCCTCAATCTCTCAACTATCCTAAATCTCTCATGTTCTCCTAGATCCGAGAATATTTACAAATATCTCTTACTATATTTAATTAAATCCTATTCTAGTTTCTCTCATTAAAATCACTCAAAACCTTTAATAATTACATTAATTCAACACTTAGGAACCCAACTTCCTTAAAACACAAGACCCCTATGTCTACTGAAATATAATGATTTTTCTTGAGCTGAATGTTCCTGCATCATTTTCACACATGAAGACAAGGATGACAACTCTTCACCGTCTGCACACAATTTTTGGTTGCTTAGGTAGATTTTAAATTTGGGAAGCATTGCGACATATGTATGAGCTAAAATTGTGACTATTATTAGTGTTCTCAAGGTCCTTTAAAATTGTGTTTGACTATTATTAAGTTTCTTAAGATCCTTTAAAAGGATCTCTCATATGTTCTTTTTTCTATTTATTGTTCAATTTCCATACAATTCAAGTTATTTCAACGGATATCCCATGTGTTCTTTTATCTATTTATTTCTCAATTTTCATACAATTCAAGTTGAAGAACTACAACTCTACTCTATGTTATTGTTTTGTTGTATCCAATGTTCTCTAAATGTTTAACTGTTGTACCGGTATCGGTACATGTTTCTCCTTTATCCATCAGAGTCGTCTCATCTCACCAAGGGAAGTCCTAAAATTGTAATTGCGTGAATGTATGTGCTAAGGAGGGCAGTGGGTAGTGATTCTAATGGTTGAAAACACCATGATGATATTTAACAATCATGATGTGATATATTGAAGAGGTGATTTTGTTATGAGAGAATACAACATGAACACTAAAAGCAAAACCCACAACTTGGATTTCACATTTCCAATGTATGATTTTATACACGGTGATGAAGCTTTTGGATTCTAGCTAGCAATGGCTTATTCATGACGCTACCTAGAGTCTCCAGAAGACTTGAGACCATCTCCTGAAGTATTGAGAGGACTCCCTACATAATGTAGTTAATGAGGAAGGTAGGTCATTCGAATTACTCTTTATCCAACACTCCCCCTTAATTCCAACACACAAAATATCTTATAAAACAATACATAAGACACAAACATACTGTTAATTGACATGCCAAATGGTCTAAGTCTCAGCTAGCCTTACAACATAATCTTGATTTTCTACAACACATAAATTACTTCTACAAAACATAAATTACTTCTACAAAACTGAAATTTTGACTTCGCAAGAGGCTTAGTGAATATGTCAGCTACACTCTCATTTGTATTACAATGTATTAGGGTAATTTCTTGTGATTGGACCTTTTCTGTTACAAAATGATATTGTGTGTCTATATGCTTTGACCTTGCATGACATACAAGATTTTTCTGCAATTTAATGGTGCTTTGATTATCACATTTGATCATTGTAGGTTCTTGTTGACCTTCACCAACATCTTCAAATATTCTTCTGAGCCATATGGCTTCACAGGTGGCATGACTTAATGCTTTATACTCTGCTTCAGTTGATGACAAGGAAACTATTTCCTGTTTCTTACTACTCCATGATACAACTCCTCATCCCATATTAAAGACATATCGAGTGGTGGAATTCGTATCATCTGGATTTCCGGCTGAGTCAAAATTAGAATGACCTATCAATTCAACATTACAAGCATTAGTATATTCAATACCAAAATTAATGGTCCCCTTTAAATATTGAAGGACCATTTTTGCAGCTATCCAATGGCTTTCATGAGGCTTAGCCATGAATTGACTAAGTATGCTTACCGCATACGAAATGTCTAGTCTAGTGATAGTGAGATAATTCAAACTTCCCACTAATTGTCGATACAATGCTCTATTTCATTTGTTCCATCATCAATTCTCAATTTGATATTTTGCTCCAATGGAGTAGTCATTGCTTTACATCCATTCATATGGAATCTATTTAGTACTTCATTTTTATATTTTCTTTGTGTGATTAAGGTTCTTCCATCATCTCCCCATACTTCAAGACCTAGACAATAGTGCATTTGATCAAGATCCTTCATCTCAAATTCTGGTGATAACTTCTTTTTTATATCTTTAATCAATTTATGAACACTCCCTGTTATTATGATATTATCAACATATATAGATATCAACACTATATGTCCATTTCTATCTGCCTTGACATACAAATTAGGATCATTTTTGCTTTTGTTAAATCCTTGCATGAAGACGAATTTATTAATTTTCTCATACCAAGATCTGGGTGCATGTTTTAGTCCATATAAGGCCCTTTTTAACTTGCATACAAGATGTTCTTGTCCCTTCTTTACAAATCCTTCTAGTTGAACAAGATAAATCTCCTCTTTTAAGTCACCATTTAGAAAAGCTAACTTCACATCTAATTGAAGTAGCTTCCAATCATATTTAGTTGCCAATGCTATCATTATTATGATTGTATTCGTTGTTGCAACCAGATCAAAGGTATCCTCATAATCTATCCATTGTTTTTGTGAATACCAATCTTGCCTTATACTTGTCTATGCTACCATCTGCATTATTTTTTGTCTTGTAAAACCATTTTGATCCTATAGGAACATTATTTTCAAGTAGTTCTATTAATTCCAAAGTTTTATTTTTCGTTATAGAGTCATATTCTTCTTTCATAGCTTCCATCCACTCTTTATGATTTTTAGCTTGTTCATAATTTAAAGTCTCAAAAACATTCATTACCTAAGACATTAAAGCATAATATTTATACCTCATAGGGTTTTAAATATGTTGTGTTGACCTTCTCAGAGGTTCATTACACTGTGGAGTACCTTCTCTTCTTCTTCTTCTCTATGGAGTGCCTTCATCACTTGTTTGTGGACTTTGACTCCTTGACATGTCTTCTGGAATGTCCATGCTTTCTTGAGCTTGAGTTGATTCCACAACTTATTCTTCTTCCTTAAAGGTGTCATAAGGAGGTTTCCATACATTATGTTCATCTTATTTTACTTGTTTATCTACATGCTCATGTAACATAACATCTCTACTTGCAAATAACTTGTCAGTACTTGGATCATATATTTTATATGCTTTTTGATCAGTACAATATCCAATACAAACACATTTTATGCCTTTAGCATCTAATTTTCTCCTATCCTCTTGAGGAATATGAGAAAAGGTCTTGCATTCGAATATCCTTAAATGACTAACTTTAGGTTTAAAGCCATAAAATTCTTCAAATGGTGTTTTGTGTTCAAGATACTTAGTAGGGCTTTTTTTTTAAGATATGCAAATGTATTAATGGATTCAACCCAAAAAATATTAGAAAGTCCTTTACTTTTGAACATATTATGAGCACATTCAAATAATGTTCTATTCTTTCTCTCAGCTACTTAATTTTGCTGAGGTATATGTGGTACTATAAATTGTTGCATAATTCCATTTTGTTTGAAATATTTGAAAAAAAGCTCTTGAAGTGTACTCACCACCTTTATCTGATGGAAGAATTTTAATGCTCTTTCCTATTTGATTTTAAACCATATTCTTGAATTCTTTAAAGTATTCAAACACATCACTTTTGTTTCTCATAGAGTACACCTAGGTGTATCTAGTGCTATCATCAATAAATATAAGAAAGTAATATGCTCCACCAAGTGACTTAGTTTGTATTGGATCACATACATTAGTATGCACTAGTTCAAGTACTTCATGTTTGCTTCTATTTTCATGCACAGGAAATTCTTCCCTATGTAGTTTTCCTAGTGCACAACCTTCACATTCAAAGTTTTCTCCCTTAATATTTGGAATACCTTCTACCACCAATTTCTTTTGTAGTAACATTAGGTCATTATGATTTGAGTGTCCATACCTTTGAGGCCAAAGCTCTATATTTGACAAGCCTGTTCATGCCAAATCTTGATGCCCATTCTTCATTACATCAAACTTGTATAATCCTCCAACTCTCATTCCTTTTGAAACAACCTTGTAGTTGTCCTACAAATCCTTTACCAAACAATGTGATTTCACAAATTCAACTTTTAAATGTTAATTTGTAATAGTAGAGACTGAAATTAAGTTCTTCTTTAATCCTGGAACATGCATTACATTTTAAATTTCCTTTTCTTGTCCATTAGGCATCATAACACTTAGATCACCATATCCTTTAATTTCATGTGTTGTATTATCTCCTAAATAGATGTGTCCACCATTATTAACCTTATGATAAGTATCAAACCAATCTCTTTTGAATGACATGTGTATTGATGCACCAAAATCTATAAACCAAGCATTATCATCATCAGTTTCTACTAATAAAGCAACATTGGACACAAAAATGTAATATTGTTAAAGTCATGACTAATTGCTTCATCTATATGAACATTTTTCCTGAATGCCTTCTTTGTTTAAATGATCTGAAGTTCTTTTCATGCAATTCTTAGGAAAATGACCAGTTTTTCGACAGTAATAACGCACTTGATTTGGAATTTGTCCTTGGTAAAGGTGTACCTTGAAATGATTTTACATGTGGTTTTCTGCCTTGATTTTTCTCCCACTCTTTGCCTTTGAAGGACTGCTTCCCTTTAGCCATCAATGTTAAATCTGAACTGGGAGATTTTTGTTTAAGATTTCTTCTCTGTTCTTCTTCCTACATAAGTATACCTGCCAACTCATCAAAGGTAGGAGCCTTCTCTATAGTTGAAAGAGTAGTGATAAACATTTGATATTCGTCAAGCATTCCATTTAATGCCACAATAACCAAGTATGTACTAGATATTGTTTCACCAATGTCATTTAATTTATAGTTTACATTCTTAATTGTAGAAATAAAATTACTTACACTTTCATTTTCTTCCATCTTAATTGAAAGAAGCTTACTCTTTAAATACAATATTTGATTTGTAGTCTTCGTATCTTACAAATTTTTAAGAGTGTCCCATGTCTCCTTGGATGTTTTGCACTATCTAATGTGTGGAATAATATTGTTCTTAACAGACATCCACAAAAGAACCTTCGCTTTGTTTTCGCATTGTTCCCAATGTTACACAATCGTCCATATGTTGTAGGCTTCTATCAAAGTCTGCAACTTAAACGTCGGATTTGCATAGGTTTAACTGCCTAACATGTTAGAATCTGATAGATAAGACTCTAATACATTTGCCATAATATTAATCTTATAGATGGTCCAACCAATAAATACCAATAACTTTAATAACTCATTAATAACAAATATAATTCCTTAACCATTTTATCATACAAATATTCTCTTATATACTTAAAAAAAACTCTTATTTCACCACTCCCCAACCATCAACCATCATGCTACACACCTCTTATTCTTTAATATACAAATTAAAAACAATAACCGCACATTTATTTTAGCACCAGAATTTACATTTTACATAGTTAAAAAATTTCATAAATTTAGAAACCCACCTATTCTTATTTAACACAATCCAACCATAAAAAATTTCATGAATATTCTTTTCACCTTAAATGACTCGAGTTTGTAACATAAACCACTTTTAAAATAGTGACTTTAATAACCTAACTCCAACCTACAAAGTAGCACTTTTTTATAAAATCAAATCTGTAACATAAAACTAAATAACAAACTTCATTTTTTTCCTTTTTCAAGACACTAAATTGGTGAATGAGACCCCCTTGTTTTTGGGACAAGGGACCCACCTCTACGGTGGCGATTTGACTGCCAAGTTTACGAACGCATACATACTCTACCCCTTTGGTTTTGAAAACTGTAACCTATTAGAACGAAACACATGCTCTTAACCATTAGGCTCAATATTTAAAAAAATATGAGAATACCATTTTGCACTTGTCTATAATGAGACTTTTTGAAAGCTTTTTCGGCGGGTTTTTCCGATCAAAATCCGGCAGCAATTTATTGGAATCCCAAGTTTGATAGCTAGTTTCTGCATAATCAAAGGGTCCCAGGGGTTTTTGAGGGTGCTGAATCCAAATATGCAGTTAAAAAACCATTTTAACTACTAAAAATCAAAATTTAATCTCATTTCTTCCGCCGGATTCCGTCACCGGAATCTCCAAAAAATCGCATTATAGACAACTCCGTTTAAAGTGGCATGCACCTAAACGGAATTATTAAAACCCAACGCTTAGAGCGTAGCTAATCCCATGCCTGTACCCTGGTAAAATTTGGTTTTTGGATATGACTCCAGCTGAATAGACGAGGCATTTCCTTCCACTCGCAGCGTCTCTCTCTATATAAATCGCTTCATTTAATATGCTTCCCAAAATCAACGCCTCTGTATATTTCACGTGCTTAGCAAAATCAGAGTGTCGCTATATAGCATATATACATCCTTTCATTTCATCTGGTTACTAACACTTCCATGCGGCCGTTTCTGTATTTATTTACAAAGGTTCTTTTCGTTTTGTGTTTAATTACAAATGTTGGATAAAGAGTAATTCCAACGAGCTACCTTCCTCATTAACTACATTCCGTAGAGAGTTCGGGAGATGGTCTCGAGTCTTAGCGTCGTCGACAAGCCACAGACAACCAGAATCGTGTACCTTCATCACTGTGTATAAAATCATACATTGGCAATGTGAAATACACACTTCGGGTTTTGTCTTCAGTGTTCATGCTTCATTCTCTGATATGATATCAGAGCAAGGTCGAGTGTTGCACGTTGAGTGCTGATCGAGTGGGGTTTTATGTGAGCGATCAGTTTGAGAGATCGTTGTTTGAACTCTTGAGATAGATGTGTTAAGCATTCAGGGAAGTCTGTGTGTAGTGAGTTTTCTTTGTTCTGCAGTTGCCGTGAACATGCAGTGAGCGTGGAGAAGTCATTTGAGAGTGGAGGTTTCAATGTTAGCAATCAGTTGAGAAATCTGTGGCAGAGTTGTGCATTGAGTGTTTGTTACAGAGTGTCCAACGCATAAGGTTTCGTGGAGGGCGTATTTGCGGGAGGTTTTGTGTTTTACAGTCAGTTTTGGTTTTGCACCAAGCTTTCCTTGGTACAGGTTTTTTTGTAAGGGTAAAACCATACTCACAATATTTTTATAAATCGGTTTGCAGAGTATTTAATCCAAAATTGGAACGTAGGGGTAAAAACAAAAGGAGTGGTCTATAATGCCGAAAAAGCTTTCAAAAAGTCTCATTATAAACAAGTGCCATTTAAACGCTCAAAGTCGTTGGTTCACATGATCACCATCGATTTAAGTCGTGGTGTTTTTATTAGTTGGCTGGCATAACAATTTGGTTGTTTGGACCACTTCCTTCGAATTCTAAGAGGCATCTAAGTTATCCTTATTAATTTCAAATTTCAAAATTCTAATAGTGATTTAGAAATGTGTAGAAAGAAGTCTGTTATATAAATAAATAAAATGAAGTAACGAATAGATTCTTTCAATTAGATTTCATAATTCCTTCGCACAATATTGTGTTCTAAAATCAGTTTTAAAAGAATTAATAAAATATGACGATAATAGCAGGTTGAAGCCTTATAATCTTAAAAACTCTTTTATAGTTCAGTTCACTTTGAATTTAACATGGAATCCTGTTAGTTCTCTTACACTATACTTCTACTATTGTAGAAAATCTAATAGACTGACTTCGCTTCTACGAATCTTAGAGTAAATTTATACTCGACTAAACTTCTATGAAGTAGACTATACTATCTTTCACAAAACAACAAAAAAGCACAAAGGGAACGAAAGGAATATAGAAGCAAGAACAACCACCACCTCTTCCTATCTCCATTCTCCTGGGAATAAAAGTAATTTTCTTCCTGCAGGACTAGATACCAACATCCAATAATTCATTTCAAATATGCCATCGTTATAACTAGCAATTGAACAAATGAATCCAATCTACCTCATAGATCTATTTCATTTAAATTTTGAAAGAGCAACACGTTTTTGTGAATTTCCAATTTATCACACTGTGTATCTGTCAAAAATATAGGGAGTTGGCACTCTTCTTATGTGGAATTTAGTCCGACCAACAAATGCTTAGAATTAAAATTTAAGTAAATATATAATAATATAATTTGGAAAATATAATTTAAACAACTTTTTTTTTTTCATTTGACATTCTTATCTTATTATTTCTATTATTATTTGTTAATCCTAGTTTAAACCTCACACAATCCTTTTTACATAACATCGATAACTCCCTTCACAAACTCCCTTCACAAAATGACATTTAGGGTAAATTTATCGTCAGTTTTTCTTCCATAAATACCTAGCATCTTCCCTCTCCAACATTCCTCATCCTTCTGTTAGTTTATCACTTCAATCTATGGTCCATTCTCAAATGGGAATAATCGTTCACCATCTCCATTGGTTCATTCTCAACTCGAAATCCTCTTTCAGCTTCTCCATTAGTTAATTAAAACGAAGCTGGTCGGAAACATTCGTTCATTGGTTCATTCACGTCGTTATTCTCAATAGTCATTCCACCATTACAATGCGCATTCACTTGATTTGGTCATTCCTTCAAAAAGAGTCGATGTCTCATAAAAATGCTCATTCGTACCTTCATTTTCCTTCTCACACCATCGTCCACGTCATTGGTGATTGTAGCTGTTTCATAAAAATTCTCATTCATACATTCATTTTCCTTCTCGCACGATGCTCGACTTCATTGGTGATTCAATACTTCCTTGCATTGCATCCTCCATCCTATATGTGATTTTAATATCCCACAGAATTGAAAAAAATAAAAATTTATCTATTATATCCTACTTAAATTAGTGTTATATGTTATACAATTTTCAATGACTTACTTTATAACTAAATTTCTCTTATATCTCAATTTTATTATTCAAATTTTTTAATTTTAATGAAAATTAAATACCTATTTTCATTTAATCTTTATTAATAATAAATATATATAAAATTTAATTTCAAAATAAACAAACCCATAATAGCTTATGCCAGAAGCAAATAGGTTGTCTTTGCAAATTGTTTCACAAAGCTTTGTATTTTGCTCACAAACAATTGTAATTTCGGAGTAAAATTACATATCTTAATCGTCCTGGACTAACTGAGTTCACAATTTATAGATAGCCAGATTAGAGAAGAGATCATCAGACAATCTTACACTCAATTATATAACATTTTAAAAATTAAGAGATTGTCAAATTCGTGAGGAGATTGGCGGGCTATGTGGGAGTCAATTATACAACTCTGCCAGTTAACTATATATATTTCACATTCCCTCTACTTGTTTTTTTGGAATCTCTCGATAGCAGAGCTGCAGCAAGATTTAGGGAGAAGATAATAATTTCTGAAATACGCTACGTAACTGCCTTATTAAGGAACAATCTGCATTGGGTATTCCATTATAATTCAGTTAGTGGTTATCGTTTTGGTTATGCAGATGATCGTTGTGGCGGTTGCAGTATGTCTTAACCTGCAAATACATGGCGCCTCCGTAAAAAATGGATGGGTTATGAGTTTCCTCTTTGAAGAATTGTGGCTGTAATTCGTCATCGATCGGTACCTCAATACCGACGTGGGAATATGTTCTTTTATCTATTTATTGTTAACTACAACTCTATTCTGTGCTATTGTGTGATTTTAGGGCTCTAAAGTTATTTTTAAAGAATATCCCGTATGTTCTTTTATCTATTTATTGTCACCTTCTCAAACAATTCAAATTAAAGGGCTTATTATTTTATTCTATGCTATTGTGTGAAATTCAAATTAAAGGGCTTATTATTTTATTCTATGCTATTGTGTGATTTTATAACACTTTATTTGAATGTTTAAATGCAATAGAGTAGGAGTAGTTGTCTTGATGGAATATTTAATTTTTACTTGTCTCAGTTGTGACTCTTACTAAGTAAAGGAGTTTGTTCCTAGTAGTTAGGATTTATCTTGTACATTGGTGTGTGGTTGAGATAATCTCTCAACCAATAGATTAGCGTACATGTTTTGAGACAACACTTCTTGTATATAACTAATTGCATTTGATTAATATATTAATCTGGATTCTCATATTTTATCATGGTATCAACACCCTGAGGGCCTTGCCCCTCGTGGACTTGGCCCCTCCTGGGTAGAGGAAATAAAGAGCTTGGTTTGCCAATTCGCACCTGTGAGCGATTCGGTGGACACAGATGACTGCGCAGAACACAGATGGGGTGAGCAGTTTTTCTCCCTTTTCATTTGGATAATTCAGCGATTTCGGTACTGATACTAGATTTTTATGGTGAAATCGGTCATGTTTTTGGTCTGTCTCGCCTTCCTCTGCAATGCTAGGCACCCATCATGGGCGCAGATGTGCACCAACTCCTTCAATAGCAACAAGTTGTTCAGAGACTGTCAAGCGCTGCAGCAGAAGGGCAGCAATTTCGCCTACACGTATGAGCCAGGAAACGGATCCATCAACATGGCCTTCACGGCGCAGCCAGATTACCCCGAATAGATGGGTTGCATGAGGAATCAACCGGGTGGTGGCACTCATGGGCAGGACTCAATCCCTCATTGCCCTAAGGCACTCCAACGACAGCCTCCTTGTAACGCCTTCAGAGTTGTGCGATGGTTGGGCGCCGGGCGACCAGGCGCACACACACGACGGGCGTGCGGTGGAGGTGCGACGAGCAAATGTGCGACCGATGGAGGAGCGACCAAACGAGCGTGCGACGGAACATGCGACGAAGGTTGTGCGAGTGTGTGGAAAATGACTAAGGCATGGAGCGAGTTTATACCCTTTTGTAGAGCGTTTGCGATGATGGGGTGGCCGACCTACGATGAGGGGGTGTGGCTGACTTGATGAGCGCCCAAGCGTTGAGTTGAAGGGGTGTGTGGGTGATCGACTGGGCAGCCCACCCACACCCCACAATGGGTATATACATGCGATGTAGGAGCGTTCAAAAACAATTCGCTCAACTCATTCGAACAAGGCAACTTCGCATAGGAGGTGCAGGTCGAAGTGCGCATTAGGAACAAGGGATGAGCACATAGCTCATGCGCTTAAGGTTGGACTTGTGCATGGGTTTGGCACGCACTTGGTGAAAGTCAAAGGTTTGGCAAGGTGTGTCGTGGGTTGATTGAAGTACCGGTTTGTGTCAAGACTTGACGGGGTGTCTTGGTAGCTCGGTTGAGCACCCGACCATAGTGCAAGGTGTGCACAGAGGTGTGTAAAGGCACTTTTGCCATGATTGTAAATTGGCTAAGTATTGACTTGGATTTTGCCAAGAATACTTGTAAAACCTTGTATTGCTGAAAAATTGATTAATACTTATATTGTTGGGCAGACTCATTGTTCAGGGAGTTGCCCCTCCCCTTTATACTGTGCAATTGTTGTTGTCATTTATAATTGCTGTGGATAATAAATAAAGTATGGGTGTTCATTGGTATAAAGGATAACTAATTATACTTGGTTGAGAATCACAAACTAAGTAGGAGAAAGTGAATTAGGCCTAGTCCATGTGCACGAGTATTGTTAAAAAGAAAGTGTTCGGTGGTGCCGCACCTCGCCGGCATGGTTGAAGCACTACCGTAGGCTTGGGGGCGTGGCAGGTGATATCAGAGCTTGGTTGGAGTTGGTTTGAGTAGGGTTCCTCGTGACAAAGTGCAGGTGTGGGTACACTTGGAAGGAGTGACTGTGGTGATAGGTACTCGCAGAGGAAAGAGGTTGGTGAAACACTTCCTGGTAAGTGTTGCATCAAGGACTTGGGTTGCAGGAGAAGCTGTTGTATGGTCAAGACTAGGTTGCAAAGAAGGAAAAGGCTATTGGAAATGGCTGAATCTCAGGATGGGTCTAGTCGTGATGCCAAGGACACTACCCTTGGGTTTATTTAGAAAGTGTCAGATAAAATAGAGGACTTGGAAGCTTATTGGAATAAGAAGATTGACTTGGTCGTGAAAGAGCAAGAAGCAACTTGAAGATGAAGGATGAGCTCGATGAACTCCGAACTCAACACGAGTACACTGATATGATGTGTACACAACTTGAATTAAGGGTCAAGGAGGTTGAAGAAGCAAGGGTCCAAGGTCTTGCAAAGATCGTGGACTTGGAGAAATCTTTTGATCAAGCCAAGGATGAGGTCACGGTGTTGAAGAAGGTCGTGAGGCATGGCTCAGGTGGAGGAGTGCCTCATGTGAAAGTCAAGCAACCGGAATCGTTCGATGGTACAAGGAGTGCAAAGACTCTTAGCAACTTTCCATGGGACATGGAGCAATACTTGGAATGGTTGGGTCTATCTGATGATGAGAAAAAGGTCAAGGTAGCTGCTTAGTTTCTAACAAAGGACGCTAAGATGTGGTGGCGAAGGAGGATGGACCAGATTGCCAGTGGCAGTGCTATTGACATCACTTCGTTGGATGAGATGAAAGGAGCTTTGCAGGCCCATTTTAGTCCTCAGGATGAAACATGGGAAGCAAGGATGAAGATAAAATTCATAAAGCAGACAAGGAACCTTCAGACATATCAGCGGGAGTTTACAAGTGCGGTCCTAGAACTTCCTGACATGGTGGAGAGGGACAAGGTGTTCAATTTTCATTATTGGGTTGAAGCCTTGGGCATGCAATGAGGTGAAGAGACAAAGTATTAGAAAACTTGAAGAGTTTTTTGCTGTTGTGGACAGGTTCGTGGAGAATTATGATGAGACTTCTGATGATATGAAGAAGAAGTCTGACAAGCCGAAAGATAAGAAGAAAGATGATGCTTCGAAATCAGATGATAGTTCGAAGATGAAGAAAGTCTTGAAGTGTTGGATATGCGCTGGACCACATATGGTGAAGAATTGTCCTTCTAAACCGAAAGTGGTTGCGATTGCATAATCTAATGCGAAACAGGAAGGTGCTTCTATGGGGATGATGCAGATACTTGGTGCTGCTACTACTACAGAGGTGATCTCTCGGAGGGATCTTGAGAGGAATAAGTTGGAGTATGTTTGGATGAAGGTTGGAGGTGTTGATGAACTCACTATGGTGGATAGTGGGGCTTCTCACAACTTCATGGGAGAAGATACTGCGAGAAGAATTGGGCTGAGATATGTACCTATTAAGGCACATATGAAGACAGTGAATTCTCCTCCGGATGAAGTTCTTGGTGTAGCTGAAATGGTGGACACGACACTTGGTGAATGGACACGGAAGGTTGACTTGACTATAGTGCGGATTGCTAACTATGAGGCTGTGCTAGGGATGGAATTTATGAAACAATATGATCTTATGATTGTTCCACATTTGAAGAAGATGTACATTTACGATGGAAGGGAAGATGTACCCATTGGTGTGACTACCTTTGGTGTAATGAGGCCTGATTGTAAGTTGGCAGTGATGCAAATGGAGGATGAGAAGAGATTGGGTGACATGAGTAAGCGGTTGTCCATGGTTGAGACAAAGCTTACCGAGCAGTCATTGGTCATCAAGACACTTTCAGATAGTATCTTGGATTTTTCAAGAAGTCTAGAAGTGGTTGAGGATGATGATGATGATGAGGAGGAGGCATATGTGAGGTCAGATGTTCGAGAGGAGGACCGGGTCACTTACCTACAAAGGATGGAGATTGAGGATCCTGATAGATGGATTGAGATGATTAGTGAGGGTGAGCCTTCAGGCTCTAACCCCTCCACATCTTCTTAGTTGGACAAGAAGATGGGACTCATTGTTAGCTACTCATGGCAGTGAGTCCTTTAAGCAGTTTGAGCAGGTATGATGGTGCAGGGATGGCTTGGCATCAAGCATCATGACATGTTGCAGATGAGATGAGGGCTACTTCATGGACATGAGCATGGTTTTTTCTTGATGAGTTCAGGATGTGGCAGGAATCCGAGATAGACTGTTGGAGGCATAAGGATGTTCACTCTCATGGTTTAAGCGTGATGGTTGGATTAGCTACCCAACTAGTTCAGACATGGGGTTCGGAAGTGCACGGAAAGATGTTGACATTGGGCAGTCGAGGAGGGCAGTTCACATGGATGGAGAGAGGTGTTCACATGGAACACTTGACAGATTATTGAGATGAGAAGTTGGCACATAGTGGAGTTGTGTTAGCACTTGTTGGAGGATCATGGCAGTTGTGCACATGGTGATGATGACATGATGGAGTTGACACATTGTTGCAGTGGACATGTAGCTTGAATTGGAGGGACCAACCTTCCATGGTGGAGAGCAGCATGGGGAGATTGTGACAAGGTGGTCGATGATCATGGGTATTTGATATATGACATACCGATAGGATGTATACATTGGTATGGTTATCTTGGTGACAGTTGGTTGCTGAGGTGAGACATGGTGGAGATAGAGGTCTACATGTGTTGCAAGGATGATTGCTGTATGTGGAGGAGTTGACATCATGGATATTGATGCTTGGAGGATGGTATGTTGTCGAGGATTACAACGACTTCAGGCGGAGGAGGATGTAACACCTCCGGAGTTGTGCGATGGTTGGGCGCAGGGTTACCCGGCGCACACACACGACGAGCATGCAATGGAGGTGCGACGGACCAATGTGTGACTGACGGAGGAACGACCAAATGAGCATGTGACAGAACATGCGACGAAGGTTGTGCAAGCGTGTGGAAAATGACTAAGGAATGGAACGAGTTTATACCCTTTTGTAGAGCGTTTGCGGTGATGGGGTGGCCAACCTACGATGAGGGGGTGTGGCTGACTTGATGAGCGCCCAAGCGTTGAGTTGAAGGGGTGTGTGGGCAGTCAGCTGGGCAGCCCACCCACATCCCACGATGGGTATATACATGCGATGGAGGAGCATTCAAAAATAATTCTCTCAACTCATTCGAACAAGGCAACTTCGCATAGGAAGTGCAGGTCGAAGTGCCCATTAGGAACAAGGGATGAGTGCATAGCTCATGTGCTTAAGGTTGGACTTGTGCACGGGTTTGGCATGCACTTGGTGAAAGTCGAAGGTTTGGCAAGGTGTTCCATGGGTTGATTGAAGTACCGGTTTGTGTCAAGACTTGACGGGGTGCCTTGGTAGCTCGGGTGAGCACCCGCCCACCGTGCAAGGTGTGCACAAAGGTGTGTAAAGGCAGTTTTGCTGTGATTATAAATTGGCTAAGTATAGACTTGGATTTTACCAAGAATACTTGTAAAAGCTTGTATTGTTGAAAGATTGATTAATACATATATTGTTGGGCCGACTTATTATTCAGGAAGTTTCCCCTCCCCTTTATACTGTGCAATTGTTGTTGTCGTTTACAATTGTTGTGGATAATGAATAAAGTATGGGTGTTCATTGGTATAAACGATAACTAATTATACTTGGTTGAGAATCACAAACTAAGTAGGAGAAAGTGAATTAGGCATAGTCCATGTGCACGAGTATTGTTAAAAAGAAAGTGTTAGGTGGTGCCGCACCTCGCCGGCACGGTTGAAAGACTACCGTAGACTTGGGGGCGTGACACTCCTCGTGCTGACACACAACGTAATGACTGCTAACAAGGGCGTTCCTCTGGAACCATCGCGGATCGATTACAATGTGGTTGACATGGTCGCAGAGTTCAAGAATGACTAGATCACTATCTTTGCAATTTGGACGCTCAAGAAAAATTAGACCACCATGCATCATGTGTGGAATACTGCTGCGGAAGTCACAGGATTGGCTCCTTGTTCACACCCCTTTGCTGATCCCAATTTGGAGAGCAAGGGAAGTATAGATCTAAAGTCTAGAGTGACTACATCTACCAATGGTGCACATCGAACATTCAAAAATAGGCGTGGCGTGTTGAATGTGGTTAGTTGGGGAATACTGGTCTCAATTGGGATACTTACGACAAGGTATCTCTGCTGATATAAATCTGCAGATCCTGCCTAGTTTTACCTCCACGAATTTTGTCAGATTTCAGGCTATGTTCTCGACAAATATCTCGTAGCATCGTGTTTGATTTGAGTGAGTCGATCTCATCAATATCTCGCAATGACGTGCTTTATCACCAGACTGCACTATTGTGGGGTTGCGTTGTTAGCATCTTTGAGGGCAGAGATGCTACAACAATTTGTTGCAAGGGTTTGGCCTTCATAGCAGCAAAAGCGTAATTATAATGGTAATTGCGATTGTGGCTGTAATTGTTGTTATTTTTATGATGGTGCTTGCAGGCTTCATTGTTGCAATTTTCGTAAATGGTGAGTGCGTGCAGTGGACGATCCAACCAGGATCACTGGATAACTTCATCATCATTCGATTCTTCATCGACATGGTGCCCTGACTGCTAGGGAGAAGGATAAGGAAGAGGTAGGGCATTGTGCTCTGGAAATCTCCGGTGGCTCTTTTGTGCCCATTTTTTGTTGGGTGTGACCTCTGAGAAGTGTTGAGGAGGACGAAGAGCCAGGGAATTGGAAAGTTCGCTCACGGTCAGTGCTACCTCAAGAGTGCTAGAATTTGTTTTCTGGTTCTGTGCTGATCTCGATCGATTTGTTGTGATTGAGCTGTTGTGATCAAGTTGCTCGTGAGCAGCTGAATGTGCAGGAGAGTGGCCAGTTGTGCTCATCATGCTGGTGAGTGAGATGGAGAGGCAGGGTCTTCTTTTGCTGAGGAAAGAAACCAACAACTACGTTCTTCGAGGAGAGAAACTTTGTGTTTGATTTGAAGGGAGAAGCATGGTTGTTTGTGCATACTTGGGTAAATGAAATGAATTTTTTATGGTGAAAGTATTTTGGAATTAAATTAATATACATATTGAGACTAGCCACCTTAATATGAAGTTATTTTGTTAGACAGGTTACTCTAACAAATGACAGGTTCATGGAGTTCCAATATTTAATTGATAAAGACAAAGATTCCTAGAATGTGATAGATGAACTGCATGAGCAACATCAAAGATTGGAGGATGATGGACAATCTAGTTTGTGTGAGTTTGAGTGTCTTGTGGAATAGACTCATGATGATTATAATATATCACACATTTTAATTTTAAGCAAGTCTAGGATGTTTTGTGGTAGTCTTTTGTAATGTATGTACTTGGTAACTCCAAAAGTTGGAGTGCGTTGTAAGCCTTATAAGGCATGTTTATCTCCATACAGTTCGTGGTAATCTAAAAACCACTTTGCATTTGTAGTGTCGGTTTGTGGTAAGCTAGAAACGATGTGTAAGAATGAAGAGGGACAGAGATTCCTATTGGCATGGTTTAAGGTTAGCCGAGAAAACCCTTGGCGTGGTTGAGTTGGGTCTTTGGAGTGCCCTAGTAGCACGTAGCCTAGAGTGGCTAGAATGCCCTAGTGGCAAAATTGTCTCCCTTCGTGGCTTGAGTGCCTTCATGGCTGAGTTGAGCATCCATGGCTGTGTCTATCCTTGGTGGCTGAGAGCCAATGGTGGCATGGTTGAGGGTGATCCGACAAAACCCAATTCATGGTTACGGATAATTTGACAAAACCAAGGTTAACAGTGATGGAGGGGGATTTACAAGTACAAGTACATGTATGCAGCTATAATGGTTGATAGAACCATGTATGCGAAGAACATCCTACAAGAATGGCAGTTGCAGTGGTCGGCACCCATGCATTCTGATAGATGGTTGTTCCTTTATATGGACATCAACATATTCTTTTTCATTTAATTGACCACAACTAGATTTTACAGATTGATATGAAGACAAGTACTCATTAAGGGAGAGTGTTGGAATATCTAATTCTTACTTGTCTTGTGATTTTTATTAAGTAAAAGAGTATGTTCAAATAATTTCTCAACGAACAGATTGTCTCTCACAGATAGCTTACTTATCTTGACACAACACTTCTTGTATATATATAATTGCATTTGATTAATAAATTAATCTGAATTCTCATATTTTATCATGTCCGTCTTCTATCCCTGGGAAGTCCTACAACTATAAGTACCACTGCTCTTGCAAAAAGTAAACTTCTTACGTGAAACCAAACTGGCGTTTAACATTCTCTGGAAAACTGTGAAACTAGGCGTTGCCGCGGAGGGTGGTTGGCAGTGAATCCAGTGGTGGCAAAGGCCATCATGATATTTGACGTTTATGATGCGATATATTGAACAGTTGATTTTCTAGTTAAACGCAAAACGAAGAACAACCTTTGTAAGTGACCACGCGGAAAGGTTGGTAGGCACATGGAGTGAAGAGATGTATATATATGGGACACTCTGCTTTTGGTAATCACATGAAATATACGGAGAGACGCACTGATTTTCGTAAGCATATG
This sequence comes from Pinus taeda, assembly GCA_000404065.3. Taxonomy (NCBI): domain Eukaryota; kingdom Viridiplantae; phylum Streptophyta; class Pinopsida; order Pinales; family Pinaceae; genus Pinus; species Pinus taeda. The sequence continues at coordinate 142,322 of APFE031660248.1, forward strand.
AAATGAGGGATTTATGCAGAGATAGCAATTGCAAGTGGAAGGAAATGCCTCGTGTATTGAGTCTGCTGTCATATACCAAAAGCCACATATTACCACGTCCAGGTTGGTAGGCACATGGAATGAAGAGATGTATATATATGGGACACTCTGATTTTGGTAAGCATATGAAAAATAGGGAGAGACGCACATGAAATGAAGGGATTTATATAGAGATAGCAATTGCAAGTGGAAGGAAATGCCCCGTGTGTTGAGTTTGCGTCATTATACGAAAAGCCACATATTACCACGAAATAGGCAGATGTCTAAGCTTTAAACGTTGGATTGTAATAATTCTGTTTTGGCGCATCCCACCCACCACATCTCATTTAACACGCTAAGTAGTTCATTGACATGATCACTATCAATTTCGAATATCGATTTAAGTCGTCGTGTTTTAATTCGTGGGATGACATAAAAACTTGGTGGATTATTGAGGCAGCCTGGTGTTTCCTCTGGGAGCTTCCACGCTTCTTTCTTCTTCTCGCGGACCCGCCGTTCTCCTCTGGTCTGTCTGTAATAAACAAAACCTGTTTTCGAACAATTCCACGCATGTATCCGGCCCATGGATAAGACTATTCTTGCAGGGCCGGCTCCATGGAATCCATCCCAATTTCGTGCTTTTAATTTTTTCATAGGTCCCACACTCGATGCAGTTGTCCATGCGTTGCGGCACTCTGTAGCACCTTTGTACATGGCGGAGGTAGTAAATTCCCTTGGTTTCTTAGCCCAATTCATAAGAAAAATACCAAACCCCAAGACATATGCAAAGTCCACTAATTGTATTTGGTGAAAGGCCACATTCTATATATACCTTATTAATATATTTAATTACCTTATTAATAATTTATATAATTAGCAATCGTTTTTACTTTTAAAGCGTAAAGATACACTGAAGGAAGCAAAAATTTGGAAGATTATTATTGATTTCAGATATTCAACTACAGGAATTCATGACTTGTGTTTGCTCTCATGTTAGCTTTAAAGTGAAATTTAATTTTAAGCAACTTGGACAATGAAGTGATATGCGGAAGGTTATTTTTACTTGTGATATACGCTCCATGTTTATTAAATTGTCATTGTTTCCATTTTTTATTAGGATATCTTGTTTATGCCTAGTCTAAAATACATTAGGCTTTTGGGAGGGAGACAAATTTGCTCAATATCTTCAAATTTGTTTTCTCATTAGTTTCACATCATGTTAAGCCACCAAAATTTTGGAAATATGGCTTCTCTCACAACGTTTCTTTTCATTTCAATATGATATTTATCGCAATTGGACTTGATTGGATTTCCTTTTTGTGTTATGTCTGCTTCTCTTGGTACAAAACCAACTTATTGACTTTACATTGCCAGAATTTCTTCTTAAGATAATGGAATTTAAGGTGATAGAGTTTAGATATGCGTTATGGTCATGACCATGTATTATAGGTCACATGCTTTGGCAATTGGGATTCAACTTGATAATCCTTAGACATATTTAAGCAGATTATGTGTTATAAAGTTATCCATTTACTTTCTTATTTTGCCCCACTAATGTTTTCTCTATAATACCACATCACCTCAAACCAACCTACGAATATACTTATTTTGTCACTTTCGTGTCTTATTCCAACTTTACAACCCGACCATAATGGATGAGATGTTTTTGAAAATCAATCACAACATACTGTTATGTGGGTTGTTCATTATAACCAATAGCTAGGTGTAAAGCTTTACCAACATGTGTATATACGCAAGACTAAAATATGTCTGTAGTAAGAAAAACCATCTACATTCCATATAAAAATAAAATTTGATTAGATAGTTGTAGAGCAGAATGGTAAAATCAAAATATGATTAGTAATTTGATTAGATGGTTGTAGAGCAGAATGGTATCTGGAGCGAAAATCAATAAAATTTCAAAATATTTTTTCGTAATCTATATTGAAGATTTCAAAATATTTAGAAACATATTCCTAAACTGTATTAAATAATACAAAGTTCCATATAACTTTAAAATTCAAATTAATATGATTTGAAGATTGATTAGATGGTTATGGACCAGAATGGTTTTGGAGTACTGTCTTTACATCTCGATGCAACTCCTAGTGCATAAAATGATTTCTGGCATTTCCAATGCAATAGGGGAAAAACATGCAGATCATGGTAAAGTGGATCACGAACGTCACTTGCTTCACACACATGACACCGTGATGAAAGGAAGACAAATAATGCTAATAATTCATGATGTGGATATATCAGTTTCCGGAAATCTTGATTTTAATATTATAAAATACATGCTTACAAATTTGTTGTATAACTCATCCAATATTAGTATTTGTCCTTGGAAATATTGATTATCAGTATCAATTTCGACATGAGTTTGTGAAAATCTTGATTTTAATATTATAAAATATAGACTCACAAACTTGTTGGATGCATCAATCAATGTAAGCATCAGTTTTTATATGCCTCAATCAATATCAACATCAGTTTATTGAAATCTTGACATTCATGTTAAAAAATACAAAATTACAAACTAGTTTGATACCCGAATCAAAATCAATATCACGGTCTGAAGTTCATTTGTTCCATTTGTTCTTATAGTCTCATTAGGTGTATTTATTCTACTTTCTTCTGATAAGATTCAATATTTTTTTAATTTTAATTTCATTCAAGAAGTTTTTTCTCAATTCTAAATTCTCCCAAGAAAATTCTTGAAATATTTTTTCCTATATCAAATGGAGTGGGGAAAAAATTCTCAAGGCAGAGCAGTAAAAAATATAATTTAAAAACAGGTAGACATATTTTTTTCCTCTATATATTCATTCGTTGAATGGATGGGAGGCACCTCAAGAAAAAAACCTACAAATGGAGAGTGGATGCTAATATTCATTGAGACGTCTAAAAACTGATGTTGATATTGGTTGAGGCATCCAACAAGTTTTTGCTTCTGTAATTTATAAAATTAAAATCAGGATTTCCAGAAACTGATATTGATAACCATGATTTCCAGAAATTGATATTGATAACCATGATTTCCAGAGACTGATATTCGATAAGGTATACAACAAATTCGTAAGTCTGTATTTTATAATATTAAAAAAAATACTTCCATAAAGTGATATATCCAAGTAATTTCCAAAAACTGATATACTACACAAGTTTGAGTGAAGAGCAGAATTCATAGGACTTTGGTGAGCACAAGATTTTCTCAGCAGGGTATTCTTTTCATTCCCAGATTTCATCACTTTCTAGGACTTAGAGAGCTAGATTTTCAGAACAATCCAACCACTAAAAATGGTAATGTCACAGGCGACCACCATGAAAGTTCATATACCAAGGAGGAAGAAAAAGACGAGGTACAGGGTCAAGCAGTGAAGTTAGGATGACTTCAGGGGAGTTAGGGATGTTCTGCAACTTGCCATATTTCCCTTACAACATCCACCACATTCCATTATTTTTTTGGTGGGATTTTGTCAATGTTGTCAAATTAGTGTAATGTATCTTCTCCTTTTGCACTGCTTAGGGTTTTTGATCCAGGGTTTTCGTCTTACCTTGAGACTACCTAATTTTTCTTGGGGATTTAAAGGGTGGTGTATTCATATGTTCTGTAAAATTTATGGCTCGAACAGAGCTCTTGGAAATGAAGAAATATCTTACAATCTAGGAAGGTTAGAGGGATGATGTGTCTAGATTTTGGTGCCATTCTGGTGATGCAGAGATCCATTACCTATGGCATAGCTAGATTGTTGAAATTTCTTATGCATTTGTCTAGTACACAGGAGATTTAATTTCCCCATTCCCAAGTTCATTTAAGAAAATGTGTGTGTCTTACGTTATGACAATGATAATTTTTCCAATGATATAATGAGAACAATGATTTTAAGAAATTATGTAACAATATTGCAAGAAATGCACCACATGATCACTTCGAAAATATCAGCATGGAGGCTTTGTCAAAACTTATAAAAAAAAATGTGTAGACGATTTTATGTACTGAATTGATTAAAAAAGGACACCTTTGGTGTAACCAATCCTGGATAACGTGCACAAGCTAAGCAAGAAACATAACCAAAATCTTTCACCTCATTAATAATTCAATTCCCATTCCTGCATTATGGTCCTCATTCATACCTAACCATTTTAGTTAAAACAAAAAAAAAATAATTAAAAAAATAAAATAATAATAAAATTTCTCACATAACTTCAAAACTATGACCCACCAACCTCCACACCCATTCTCACAACACGGACCATGTTGACTAGTACCCTAATATTTACATAATATTCAACCACTGTCAACGTGTAAGCATTTATGACACATTGAATAACCCAAATCGATCCTGCCAATGATAACTTAACCAATTCTAGGCAATTAACTTGTGGGCCCTATGCAGCCAAAGCGACTTTTTTGTTGTAAATTCCAACCATCTACTCGATGGCGAGTTGATTGGCCATCCCTTCCAAAAGATATAGAGATATTTAATTTTTTTATAGCTTTCCCTGACAATTATTTAACAAGTTAACAATGGAAGACCAAAGTAGTAGTCACAACTGTATGATGGAAAACAAAAGGGTAGATTCTTGTAGGAAGCCGAATGAATCAAATGGGACACCTTCGATGTAAATATGTTTTTTTTTTAGTGACCAAAATATATACAATATATATGCAAGAAAAGATTTGTTAATAAATCCATCTAGGTAAAGGAATACCCCAACATCGCGCTTCTAGACAAAGCAACATGGATTCTTTTTGGATAAGAGTAGCATAACCTTTAGGATTATGTATTTTCCTTTAATACAAGACTGTGAGAAGATTTTGTGTGCAATAGGAAAAGAAAAAACATGAATTTTTGTTGGGTAAGTACAGGTTGCACTAGGCTGTGGAGCCTGGACATCAATCACAACGCTTTCAATGGGAATTTCTGAGTTGGGATTTCGAGGCTAAAGAATGTGGTGAATTGTTGTGCCAAACAAAACCCTATACCACTGACCCTTTCGACATCAACCCACATAGCACAAGCTGAAGTCTCACCCGAGGAACTGTGGGGGTATGCTAGAACCAAGTTTCCACATCCAAAATCAATGTGATGTCTTTTATTGCCCTAGATCTGCCTTCACACAGATCTATAAGCCCTTAGGGGTCGATACTGCAACTTCCGTTAAATGGCCTTTGGACCTTTGCAAAGGACTACGATTTGTCTTTGCTGACCCTTAACAGGTGAATCAACCACTTACGCGCACCATATAATAATACTAGATCTGAGTTCATAGAGATCTACTTAAGTGCTTGATAAACATAACACAATATATTATAATCTTCACGTAAATACTTAACATGCAGTATCTACAGTTAATAAGGCTTATCCAATAGAGTGACACATCAATAGGTTATTATTTCATAAAGACATTATTCGATCACATCATATATCACAAACATAAATAACCGAAGTAACAATAAAAAAACATGAATTTCTTCAACAATCTTCTTTATTGATCTTTAATATGAGGTTACAGACTCAAAACTACCCCGCGCACTCAGCTGTAGGGGTTTGCGCACTAACCTGTGGATTCTACTCTAGGCCTCCGTGCACTTAGCTGTAGAGCCTTTTCCTTTCTATCTCCCCGCTATTTACTTATCATTTTTCCTTAGACATAGACTTAAGAATATATCTTCCTTAGACTCTCTAAGACACACCTATGTTTACCCTTTTACATACAATCTTGTGGCCCACAGATCATGGTTGGATCTCAAAACAAAATCGAATTTGCACAACCAAGAGGCTAAAACCCCTTTTGAATTCTAAATATTTATGTGCTCCGCATCCACAAATTGTTGATACTTTACATCTTATTAGAAAAATTTACATTAAAACTTGGATTTTTAACCCCAAAATTGACCCAAGGGACCCCCCATATGGTAGCAATCCAGTGTTCAAAGGGTAAAATGGTCTTTGGAGAATGGAATGCCCAAATCGATGCTATTGTGAAAGATCAATTTGTTGAGACTCAACGTAAGATATTCCAGATATGATTCCGGATGAACAAACAGGAATAGACCATGTTGTCAAAACAGTCCTTGGGTGGACTCCATCTAGCTGTTGAGAGCTAGTTGGGATAGATGGTATACCAACGAACATTGTTGGAGTAGTAATAGAAAGTTCCACTACTGCTGTATCAGATGATGCAATCGTAGATGTCGATGGTTGTTCAAAAATATCAAGTTTATACAAAATATTTCCTAGCGATTGTATAGGAACTTGCAGTGAAGGGTGACTAACTTCTGTAGTGGATATACGTGGATCCCAGTTCCAAAATACAATGGGGTACTGGATGGAAGATCCTCCACAATCTCTTCTATAGCAATCAGTCTAGGTGGAAGAGGTAGACCGTCAGGTCTATAAAATATTTCTAGTGCCGAAGAAGGTACAAACTCTGCAGTGACAGATGTTGGAGGGGTGACACTTTTCGAATCAGCCCTAGATGGAGTTGTTTTAGGAATAGAAGTGTTTACCATTACACTAGGATCAGTTCTAATGTCCTCTTGTAACTGCGGAACTTCTTCTGTAGAGGCAGGGATACCAGAAATAGTTGGAGTAACTGGAGTCTCTGAGGATGTTGAAACACAAGTTTCAAATAAACCAGGAGACTTTGACCCAATTAAACGAGATCGCCTGGCCGAGAATGGTTTCGTTTCCGGAGTCAAAGACAAATGACTCATTAGTCTCCATGATTGATGGGGTTTCGATTGACTTTCTTCCGCGATTGTGGATTACCTTATGAACTCAAAAAAATGGGAAAATGTTATTCCAAATTAAATGAATTTTATGATGATTTGACACAACTTGCTTTTCAATTTTAAAGAGTCAAGAAAAGCTAAAGATGACTCTAGTCGCCTTCGATTTTTAATGAGCCTGAAGTGACAAGTGCTCAGATGGACCTTTTCTTTTAAGGAGTCTGGAAAGTAATGAAAGTGACTACTCTAGAAATCTAGACAAAGGGATTACCAAACCAATCGCAAAACTACAAAATACTTTTTACGCATGGCAGTCAATCTTCCTGAATGATATGCTCAATGCATTGCGATCGATAGGGTAGCAAACACGGCTTCCTAAGGATAAAGGATATAGCCTATTGTGGTCTCCCAATATATACTCGACAGTACGTGGGAGAACAAGTCCATACTAGCACTCGTCGTATCCAAGAGGAGGAATCACCCAACCTACGATGAAAATCATAGTTACCAGGCTTTACAACATTGGAATACGTCTCTAGCCTGGACTTCTAGATGTTGTGTGTTAGGTTCCAAAGCGTTTTTATGTTCATTGAGGTTTATTTTACAGTTGATCTTTCTTAAGAAGTTTTCCTTTAAGGTTCACCATGTGATGTATATATACAATTCCTAAATATGAAATCTAAGATGATAAACAGTCATTTACTTTCTTTTAGCAAGAAAATCCTAGCTACTAAGGAAAGACAAGTAAAATTCTTTCAACATAGAGTAGAGAGCACACACTAGATGCACTTTTCCTAAATCAATTTCCGCATGCAGTTTAAATTTAAATGCACATGCATGTATTTTTTTTTTAGTTCCCTTAATGTGTGAATGACAAAAAGAAAACTAAGTACAGATCTGAATTACTTTTCTTCAAAGCGACACTTTAGCAATTTCTTTTCAAAACAAAAGGAAGACTATGACGACACTTTCAATTTCGACTTGAAAACTGCTTTCGACACTTCAAAGAATTGATGATTCAAATCAAATACAATAGAAAAAGTGTAATCCACTATCTAAATGAGGAAGACTTTATGACACTCTTTTCTTTGACTGAAAATGACACTTGCGACACTTTCAAATCAAAAGACGAAAGTTTGATTCAGCTACATTTTGCAAAGGAGGACTGTAAATGACAAAAAATACATAAAAAAATTTACAATTCCTTGTCAATGGAGGCTAAATAATGTAAAGGAAGAGAGTTTCAATAGTGATATAGTGATCATAGAAAAAAAAACTATTGAATAAAGCTAAAAACAATGAAGAAAAACCAAAATCTAGAGGCAGAAATAGTCTCACTCAATCATCGCACTTGTAACACAGGGAAATAGGGATGCATCTCACCTGCAACACACGAGAGGTGCGATGCATCCAGGTTGCCAATGAGAGACAGTGCGATGGTCCAGGGATGAGATTGAGCTTGGTTTTCACTCACAGTTTGCAGCTAAGTTTAGGGATTTAGGCCCAACTAATGTTAGAGAGTAAACACAAAGTACAGGAGCTGATCTATTGAGGTTATTTGAGCTACCACCAGGGCACTTAGGATTTTTTCAAGTACGTTGTTCAGTTCATAAACAAACCTAGAGATTGACTGAAGCAGCGTTGATCTACTTTGCACTTGCATATAAAATGCAATTCGAAGGCTAGCTGGCTTAACTTCGGGCTTCTTCTGTAGTTTATAAAGCAAACAAATAGAAACAAACAAACAATCTATTCGTTCCCCAATGGAGTCGCCATTTTGTTATCGGGAAAACTAGTGTCCATTCAGAGTTGCTAGTCCCACTAAGATGTGTAGCTATCTTAGAAACAAACAATTTAAAGTCACTTGTGTTTTCCTTTATGAGAGATAGATGAGAGAGAAGCAGAGAGTACCGACCTAAGTCTTTCTCTAGTCTCCTTGCTTGTTTTCTCCCTCCTTTGGCAGAACCTTCCCCACTCATTTCTCACTTGTCCCGCTTGAAAGAACACCTATAGAGTCAAAGCATCATAATACAATCAAAGCATAGAGATCTATAACCATAAACAATATAGGATCAGATATATATTAACCATACAAATGCATACATCAATACAAGATTCAGAAATATACAAGTATATGGAGGAAAAATCAAATAGATTTATTGATAGAAGTAGCAGAAGAGGGGATTACAACCAAGCTGTCTGATCCAGTACCATTCTCCCAGCATGAAAGCCCTCTTCACCTCATGAAAACCTAGATCACCCAACAATACAATGTTGCACAGAGAAACCGATAGCACTTCCTTACAAAATACAAAATTCCAGCCTTTCGATCTCTGGCATGAGGGATCCATATATAGATATTTACAGGTGGGTAAGTCAGTGTCTAGGATTTTGATTAGAGTCATTTCACTGATAGTTATTGGTTCCACTTGGAGATTTCATGATCTCTTACTCATCCCTAGGAAAATTCAGAGAGGCAAGTGTCCAATGGGAAGTTTATAGAAGATTCTCTGGGTTTCCACCTAGCAAACTTCCTCTACCATTTGTCTTCTCTCGCTCATCGTATCCTATAGAAGTACTTTTTAGTATTCATCGCACCCTTAGCACTAAGCAGTCTGTATGGTCCAGTTTTGACTAGTTCTGAGTAGTTTTTCAGGGAGAACTTCTGGGAGATGTTGTAATCAGCTGACTTTGTTCCTTTAGGGTATGAAACAACACTTTTAGGGACTTCTAAGCCCTTGGTTTATCGACATATGAGATTGGGGTTGCAGTGCCAAAATATTTCTATAACACATATTACAGGCAGTGTAAATCATATTACAGGTAGCAAAAAGCACAACATTCAAACTTCAGACCTCAACCCATATGCCAACACAGATTTAAAGAGGAAATCAATGCTCCTACCATAGACATGTCAATAATGTCATATATAGTGTTAACTTACAACTCAACTAATACCATAGATAGCGTACGCAACTGCCACTACAAATGTGGAGGTCTTCATTGCCATTGTCGTTATAGGTCATCAAACTGGAGAGAATCAATCAAAAGCTGAATCACGACATTGAGTGAAGTAGTTAAATCCAAGCTACTAATCTCCAATAACCTCTGGGACACAAATGCCTTAAATGGTGGAACTTCAGCTGAATCGTTCAAATAATGGCATAGAGCTCCTAGAAAGCCATGCCTGTGCCACAACTGGTTCACCAAGAGACAACAACTGGAGAGAGTGGGAAGATTCACTAGCGTTAACTTACAGAGAGCATCATTCTAGCAGCAAAGAGAACTGTCAAAGGCCAGACTGGTCTATGCGTAGAAGATGGTAGAAAATGATTATGGCAGAAGACACATAGAGAATGCAGTGTTTAGATAGAGGCAGTGACTGTGGAGGCGACAAAGAGAGTAGCAGTGGACAGACTATAAGAAACTAGCAGAAGGGAGTTACAAGACTATGACAAAAATAGAGCTAGCTCTGATACCATGTCAGGCGAGGTAGTAACTCCAAAAAATTCAATTCATGTTATTCCTTTAGGTTGGTCTTTATTATATACATGAGGGAGACTGTTCACTTCATCTCCTGATGACTGTTCATATTACTTATTTATTTATTTACATTATATTCGCCCAATCTTGATGATTAGGTGTCAATAGAATAATCAGATGGTAGAGGCCTATTTGAGCGAGACTCATAAGCTCGACGGTTCCAATTACTCCAATTGGAAATTTAAGTTGCAGACCCTCTTGGAGGGACAAAATGCATGGACGATCGCAAACAGTGATGAGTTGAATCCGACCCGAGCTACCATTGGAGCAACAACAACAATCCAAGGCTAGGAAAAGAGGGAGAACAAGGAAAAGGTGCTCCTCAAATTGTTTGTGAAAGATTGCATTATTCCTCACATTCGAGATTGTAAAGGTGCATTAGACATCTGGACAACTCTCAAATACTTGTACGAGATCAAGAACACAAATCATTTAATGTTTCTAAAGAAAACGATTCTCTACATTAAAATGGAGGAGAATGAATAAGTATAAGTGTTCATCTCATGTATAAAGGAGATTAAGACTAAGCTAGGTGACATTAGCAAAATAGTATCAGACACTGATTTGGTCATGATTACCATGAAAGACAAATGGAGAACACAAAAGTGGAGGAACCCCACAAAGAAAGCCACCTCGATCTCAAGGTATGTTTCCAAATAGAAGTGATTCAGGACAAAAATGTTTTTATTGCAATAAATTGGATCATATGGCTAAACATTGTCGGAAGAAGAAGTTTGATGAAGGTCAACAAAGACACAAGAAGCATGCAGGCCATCTGGCTAATGTAGATCAGAATTTGAATATCACATTGTTTGTATCTAATTTTGCATTGTCAATTAAGGAGGATGAAGCAGAAATTTGGTTCGTGGACTCAGGAGCCTCCTCCTTATCACAGTTAAGATGCAATGGTTTAAAAATTTCAGAGAATCCAACACTGGTATGAAGGTCTACCTTGGAGATGATACAGGTTATGTAATTAAGGGATATGGTGACGTCCTTTTTGTGCTACCTAATGGAAACATTTGGCATATTCATGATGTTATGTATATATCCAGGATTAAATTAACTTGATTTCTATATCTAGAATAACAAATCAAGATCTTAAGGTAGAGTTATTGAAATCTCATTGTGTAATTAAAGACATGTTGGATCGGACATAGTCCAATGCAATAAGTGTATGTGTGGGAGGATTGTATCAACTGGATGTTAGAAGTGTGTCACATCAAGTGTTTGCATCATTAGCCATGTCTGCAGAGAATCTCTTGCATCAGAGATTTGGGCGTATAAACTTCAGTGACCTACTACTTCTTCTGAAAAAAGGTATGGTGAATGGTCTTCCTATTTTTAAGAGTATGCATGTTTACTATGAATCATGCGCCATTGGTAAATTACATAGAGATGAATTTTCAGCTATTGTTAATAGGAAGCATAGGGATATACTTGGACTTTTACACACCAATCTATGTGGGACAATGCACACAAGTTCATTAGGAGGGGCCTATTGTTTTCTTATTTTTGTTTATGAATGTACAAGTTTCACCTAGGTGTATTTCCTCAGGCATAAAATACATGCTTTTTAATACTTCAATCAATTCAAGAGTATGACTGAGTAGCAAACAGGAAAGTTCATCAAAATTCTTCTCTCACGCCAAGGTGGATAATTCAAGAAGGGCGACTTCATCAAATACTGCAAAGAACATGAACAACAACAGTTCAAAAAACCTTAGACTCCACAACAAAACAGGTTGTAGAAAGGAAAAATAGAACCCTCGTAGAGTGTGCCCACATTATGTTGAAAGCTAAGAATCTGACTAATGGTGTTTGGGCAGAAGTTGTAAACACTGCAATGTATCTTAAGAATAGAAGTCCTACTAAGTGTTTTCATTATAAAACTCCTTTTGAAGCATTGTTTGGCTTCAAGCCTACAGTGAGTCATCTTAGAGTTTTTTGATGTGAGGATTTTTCTGATGTCCCGAATGAAGAAAGGAAGAAGTTATATTCAAAAGCCATTAAGTATACCTGTTGGATACTACAATGAGTTTAAGGCTTATAAGCTATTTAATCCTTCGACTCACAAGGTGTTTGCAAGAAGAGATGTGGTATTTCATGAATAGGTAGATGATGGGAACCCTGTTTGTAGCGATGAAGAATGAAATGAGCCTTTACTGTCAAAAGAAGGTGATGAAATAGGCTTGAGTGAGTTGCAACAGCAACAACAACAACAGGAGAAAGAAGAAGTGGCTGATCAAATAATGTTTGAAACCAGTTGGCAAAGGGGAGATCAGAACATGGTTGAAGCCACTCAACCTGTCAAAAGATCAAGTAGACAGATATAATTGCCAGCCAGATACAAGGATCATGCACTCAATACTGGTATGTTGAACAGTGCTGAACCTTCTAATTTTAATGAAGCTAGTCAAACTAATGAATGGAGGTGAGAAATGCAGGAGGAATATGAATCTATCATTCAAAGTAATACCTGGGATCTAGTTCAGCTTACTGAAGGAAAACAATCCATAGGGTGCATATGGTTATACAAATTAAAATTTAAAGTAGATGGATATATAAATAAATATAAGGCTAGGATGGTCGCAAAGGGGTATTCCCAAAAGGAAGTTATAGATTACGAGGAAAACTTCAGCCCAATAGCAAAATTAGACACAATTAGAATTATTATTGCATTAGCTACTAAAAACCACTAGAAAATACACCATCTATATGTAAATTATCTTTCCTTAAATGGATATCTGAAAGAGGAACTATATCTAATGAAACCAGAAGGATTTGTCAAGAAAGGGGAAGAGAATTTAGTCTACAAAATAAAGAAGCCTTTATATGGACTAAAATAGGCTCCCAAATCCTAATATGACAAAATAGAATAATTCTTTCTTAGGCATGGATATATCAGGAGTAAAAATGATTCTATCTTGTATATTGTGTATGATGATGAGGGGAAGATTGTATTGATTTCTTTGTATGTAGACAATCTTATTATGAGAGGAAATGAAGACAAAGTCATTGAAGAAATCAATAAGCAACTATCACGGATGTTCGAGATGAAATACCTTGGAGAACTGCATTACTGTTTGGGCTTAGAAGTGTGATGAGATTATTCAGGCCATACTTTCTTGTCCCAAGGTAAGTATGTCAAGAGTTTGTTGAACAAGTTTAAAATGGATCAGTGTAAGGCTGCATTTGTACCACTACAACAAAATAACAAATTAAAGGTTAATGATGGTTCGGAAGAGGTAGATGAAATGTTGTAATAAACGTTGGTTGGGAGTCTCATCTATTTGACTACAACTAGGCCTGATCTGGCTTATGCAGTCAGTGTCTTGGGCCAGTATATGTCTCAGCCTCATGAGAACTATTGGGTTGTAGCAAAAGGAGCGCTAAGGTATCTAGAAGGAACCTTAGATTTTGGAGTTTTATATTATGATTCATTTGATGTTAGACTGCAATGATCTACAGAATTTGAATCAGTTGAAAACTTAGATGATCAAAGATCCATTACAGGATATGCCTTCAGCATTGGATATGAGGTCATTTCATGGTGTAGTAAAAAGCATCATATTGTAGCCTTATCCTCAACAGAAAAAGAATATCAAGCCATGTGTGTAGAATTATGTGAAGTTGTTTGGTTATAACTACTTCTCCAAGATGCACGAGAATAAAAAATAGAAGCCACGGTTATCAAATGTGATAATAAAAGTTCTATCATACTTTCTTATAATCCGGTGTTCTATAAAAACACCAAGGACACAGATATGCAATTTCATTTTGTCAGGGAAAAGGTGCAGGAAAATGAAATATGTGGTGAATACTATAATTCATGTGATAATGTAGTTGATATATTTACTAAGCCTCTTATTAGAATCAAGTTTTAACTTCTTAGGGAAATTTTAGGAATAGTTGTGAACCCCTTTCTCCATTAAGGGGGAGTTTTGAAGATAATGGAGAATATCTAAATCTGGAGAGATTCGGTTCACTAGAGCCTTTGATTAGGAGTTAGTTCCTACTTCTTAGGCAATTTTTCTAACTTCCCTAGATGTGTAAGCAATATATATATTTTTCAATGTAAGATGATTCTATGTAGAGCATTCAGCTAGAGGAAGTCTCCACGTGGATCTCCTCACTTGTGAGTAGTCCAATTAATCAATAAAGTTGATTCTACAGTTTGTTTAACAACACAGCTTTAAACTCAAACAAATTTAACGCAGAGGAGAACAAAGTAAAACACAGTGGTTGTGCCCTAAAAATGAGAATTGAAATTTCCAAGAAAACTATATTTTAGATTATATTTCAAATGCATGAGAACAAAGTAAATCATGGTGGTTGGCCATAAAAACGAGAATTGAAATTTCCAAGGAACTATGTTTTAGATTATATTTTCAAATACATGAAATACATTTATATGAAGGTTGCATCTCTTTCACAAAGTAAAACAAGAATTACAATCAGGTGGATCTATATAGTAACTCAATGTAAAAATTGTAACTAAAATTATTTTACACACCCACTACAACTATGAAAAATATTGTTACGTTAATATATATCAAAAAATATAATTTTGACTGATTAACACATGACAATGTCAAAGTATTAAGACATAGTATGGGCGTCTGTACAAAATATATGATTTTCTGAACTTGTAAATAAATTTTTGACCATACATTTCACCATTTTTGTATTAAATTCTCATTTGGCTTTAATTATAGGTTGTGTTGTGGAATGGTTTGATGTGTATTCCTGTGCAGAATTTCATTTAACCCATGTCCTTAAGACTGCAAATAAAATCCACGACCTGCAAAAGATCTACTTGGGATGTATGGTTTTTTTTAGTTTGGTAACGCGATCGTTGGGACTAATTTTTCCAATAAAAAATTAGACTCAAGGTACCACTACGACTATGAGTATACACACATGAAGATAAAGACGATGACTCTTCTTAGTGCGTCCACATTTTCTGGTTGTTTAGGTAGAGTTTAAATTTAGGAAGCATTTGTGACATATGTATGAACTAAAATTCTGTGACTATTATTAGGGTTCTCAAGGTCCTTCAAAATTATGTTTGACTATTATCAGGGTTTTCAAGATCCTTTAAAAGTAGATATCCTTCTAAATATCATTTGAAAGGATCTTGTTGACACCTAATCTTCATGATTGAGAATTTTATGTAAATAAAATAAATTGGGAAGGTGAATAGTCATCGGGAGATGAACTAAACAATCACTCCCTATTGTATATAATAATGGGTTACCTATGGAATAATAGATGAATCAGTTTTCTGCCAAACTGGAGTTACTCCTGGCCTGACATGGTATCAGAGACAACTATTTTTTAGCCCTTGTGTCCCTTGTAACTCCCTGTCTACGCTCCATATAGTTGAGCATATTCTCCATAAAATTAGCTACCCCTCTGTCTAACTGTTCAATTCTCTAACTGTCATAAACGTTTCAAAAAGAGTGTCATTGCACCTGTGCCTCTACTACCTGAATTCATTCACCTTATTATTCTCACATGCGTTACTGAATGCGTTTGAATAGCTATTGAACTTGAATGTTGTGGGTTTCGAACGCCTAGAGTTTGGTTCATAACGCTATCTAAAATTTTGAAGTCTTGCATTCATGCTATATTCCTATCCAGTCTTGCATTCATGCTATATGCCCATCCAATTTTTGGTCTTGCATTCATGCTACATATATATACCCATCCAGTTTTTTGGATTTGAGTTCGTGCTATATATGGTATTGAACTGTGTATGTTTTTTGGTTCATAATGCTGTGGATTATATGGTATCAAAGCTGCGTATTGAACTGCTATGTTGGGTCCCTATAATACTAGTGATTACCACATTACTATTGTAGTTATACCCCTTATTTATATTGTTGTGCCCCTATTACCCCCATATTGTTATTTCTGTGCCCCATAGAATCCCTCTATTGTTATTTTTGCGGCTTTATATTATTATTGTTAGGTCGGCTGGATTATATTGTGAGTCCTTAGACTCCTATATATAGAAAGGATGTTTTGTCATTTGTATCATCCAAGAATTGTTCATTTATGTAATGTGAAGGAGGTTGCCCCCTCGAAGAGGCTGAATTCTAAG